>ML852105.1:0-21534 GCA_009831015.1 Picea engelmannii
ATTTAAAAACAATTTCCTCTAATAAAATGTTGCCCAACCTCTAAAATTAAAATCTAGGTAAGTGATACTTATGATAAAAAAAACGATATTTATATAAAAATAAAAATAAATAAACCATAATAATAATCATCATTAATCATGTGATGAGAAGGGGGTAAGCGATTCAATTAATTTATAAAAAAATATTTTGTGGGGATAAAGTTTAAAAAGGTGGAAAAGGGGAAATAATTGTTTCGTTACATATGCTAATTAAAAATTTATTAATTAAAAAGAAAAAGGGGAAAAAGGTAATTTTCTACACTTGCCAAATTGAGTTTAAATGAAAAGCGAAAGAGGGAAATTTAAAAGAATTAGGAAACTAGGAAAAAGAGGGAAACATAAAAAGAAAGGGAATCATAAGGAAAAAGCAGAAAGACTAACTAGGTAAGGTATCTAGCATTTAAGAACTTTCTAAATTAAAATTAACTAGTAAATTAGTAAGGGGGAAGGTCACTAATGTGTGTAAGAGAATATGGGAACACCTAGGAGAGATTCTAGGAATTATTTTGGATGGGTGAGGGAAATAGGAGTAATTAATTAATTAATGAAATTAATTTATGGTGCAATGAAGGGGATGGGTGACACATGTACAGGGAGGATTTTTATGAATTAAATTATTGAACATTAAACTAAATAGGATTTTGGGAAAGTAAATGACATAGAAACTCTATATAAAGGAGGGAGGAGGAGGAGGATGGATCTCTTATGTTATGACTAACATTACGCTACAGAATTTCAGACTTGACTGACATATCTTGTGGGAGTTAGGAAACCTAGCTCGGTGAGGAGTGGTATCTCGGCCTTGCGAGGCGAGTTGGGAGCTAGCTGATCTCTGGTTTAGTGTGAGTGGCCCCTTTGTAGCTCGGGGGGATAAGGGGGAAGAAGAGTACCCCTAGCATTGGTTGGGAGGTACCGGTGAAGTCTCATCGGTTGGAAAGTAGGACAATGACTCAGAGTGGACAACTTGGGCTACGGTACGCTTGCTTTCATTCTACATGGTAGATTATCATTTACCTTACGCTTTCATTTATGTATTTTTAACTGTGTAAAGAAGGTGTTGAAATTAGCAGTTTAATAGAGAACTTAAAGTTCCTTAGCCTTAAGTTTGCTTCTTGAAGTGATTCCCTTGGCAATAGATCCCTGAATGTTGTGACCGTCCTATGGTTTTATTGATTTTATGATCGGTTTGTGCTTCTTAATTCGTCCTCATCCCTAGCTCATCAGTCCTCACCTGAGCAGTCGGCTAGGAGACGGATCGATGATCGTCACTTCAGTGTTAATAGACCTATATATCTTAATGCATACTTTTTTGTGCATGGATGATGAGTGAATGATGCCTCTACCCAGCTGTCTGCCTCAGTTGATTGTTCCTGGTTGATTGATTGTCTTGTGCATTGTTGCAATTGATTACCTCTGCTATTGTTATTCCTTTCTCGTAGTGAACCTCTTATCATCCTCTACGTTGATTTCTGCGTTCTTAATACCCTTCCTGGAAATTATTTAAGTATGCGTTTGATGCAATCCTAGCAAAGAAACTCTGTCTTTTTAATACCCTTCCTAGCGATGATCTAAGTCTTCTTTCTTGATGCTTCTCCTGGTGAATATACTGTGTGTTGTTTTTACTTCTGGTCTGCCATTTACTCTGCAAATTTTACCTTATGTTTACATCTCTGGCCTGCGATTATACTCTACTTTGGCTAGACTAGACTGCATCTCATTATCTTATTTACTTGACTATGTTTAAATTATTTTATTTACTTGACTACATTTTAATTCCTTTTCCTGCTGCGTTTCCGAATGGTCTTGCATACCCGCATTTCCATTTAACCACGATTTACCAGGATTCCATTAAATTATTGTGTACATAGGGTGACTGCATTTTAAATTGATGCTTGGAAACGATTTTTTTTATGCCTTGATAATTATCATGTGAATAATTATTCATACAATGATTCCCTCCTATGTATTTATGTTTCATTTAATCTCTTGGAAAAACATGAATTTATGTATTAACACTGTGAATTTATATATTAACACCACAAATTTATCATGTATAACTCAATGCTAACTCAACATACATGACCTTTTCAACTGTGCAATTGTCTGGTATTTAGACAATTTAATTCTCACTCTAGACAGTTCAATTGATTTTTTTTGTCTGAAGTGGCTCCATTTCTCTTTTTCTCATATTCCCATCACGATTTTATTATAGCTTTTAATCAACAATGATATCCCTGAAATTTGAAGCACAACGATTGATTGTTGCACGGACTGTGTAATTGCTTGGTGAAATTCTTGCTTGGGTGTCGGTAATGGTGGGCACAATTCTTGTATTGGAGTGTGTATTGGGTAGAGTATCCTATGCGTAATGGGTATCTATAGTGGGTATCATTTTTATAATGCATTGGTAGTGCGTTACTGCGTGTTGGATAGTTGTAATAACTGTGTTAAAGGGGCAGCTTAATTTCTCTGCAACGGTGGGGATTTTGTTGTGTTTATGATAGCCTTTTATGACATTTTCTAAAAGCCCTTCCAGGAATAAATGACAAAAATTCCTTCCTGTTTCCACATTATCTTGTTTTAATATTATGCTATTTCATTATTCAACCTTCCTGTAATTAATAGGCTGTGGATGGGAGATTAAATTCAGGAGTTTGGGTAATGTGGGACAACGATGGGTTTAATTCAGCCAACATACCTTGAATGGATAGACAGTGATTAAAGATGCCATGTTAGTAAATTAATTTATTCTATCGTGACAACATTTCCCTAGAGTTTGGATTTAGAAATATTCTTATTTCCTTATATAACAAATATCCATATGCACTTATGCCAGCGAGTTAGATTTCCCCTGGCTATGATGTAACAGTAACACTTGCCTCCATACAACACTTAATTATTACACCGACAATAAGTTTGGCAGTAAATTTGATAGTATGCCAGCTTGACAGTAACCATATTATGTGTGACAATATCTTTATATCCATTATGTATAATAATAGGAAACAACAGTATAGTATAGACTGAATGACATCTGTAGCGATTAATATTGAATGTCTTACCCAAAATGATTGTAGTGAATTGATTACACCAAGTTTCATACTGCTAAATTAAAATACAACCCGAGGATAGCATGTTCATCTAATGGATTAAGGAACGACATCGAATATTGTTGTTAGTGTTATAACTGTAGTGTTGTATATTAATAGTGTTAATAGCGTCATATACTAATGTTGTTAATAGATGAACAATGTTAAATATTGATGTTGTTAGTATTGTTGTTTATTGTTAAATACTTAATTTTAGATTTATATTCATTGACTAAATTAGACTTGTTAATTTATACAACAAATCGCCTACTATGTAAGCAACATGATTCTGTAGTTCACTTAATATAATGGACAATAGTTTTTTTTAATCAACATTTTTTGATTTGTTAAGTGCCTAACTTAGGACACCCTATGATAACTTTTAGGACACTAGTAGCCTGGTTACCATTCACTCCTTCACGCTTAGACCTCTTACTCAAGGGGTGGGTTGATGGTGAAGTCGTGTTTTTTCTTGTGCTTTTTCCTTGAGTGACGTCATCTTGCGTCTTCTCGACCTGTTGCTTGGGGGTTTGGGTGTAGTATTCTTGTCAGTTGTTAGGCTCCTAGTACGTGGATTTGTCATGAGTTCTTGGTCTAGATAGATTATGTTGCCCCAGGGTTATCACCACACCTATCACTTGGGGATGGTATGAGTCTTGATGAGGGGATCATGGTGTTCCCTATTGGATAGGGGCGACTGATAACTTGGCCTGAGTGTGTGCTTTCCATGTGAGTGTTGTTGATCATTGTAAGTTTTCTATTGGTGCATGGGTTGAACGCCTTCATGCATTGGGGCTACGTGCCATAGTGGTTCTAGTCATTGGTCGTCAAGGTCGTTGTGTCAGGATGGAGGAGGTTGTCCCTTAGATTGTAGATGTTTTCCTGTTTGTGTCAAGCGAGAGTTCAATTCTATCTTTTGATTACACATATTTCACCCAGCTGCTTGCTATGCTAGTAGGTTGAGTCGTAGTTGTTCATTTCCTGAATGGCATGCTTGTGGTCATCGTTCATTGTGTAGTTCAACTGTTGTCGTAGTTGCATTCCTGCCAAAAAAAAAAAATTGCACTTTTTCTTTGCTTGCAGTCATAAGGATTGGGGTCGTTACATATGGTATCAGAGCGGGTTCAACCCTGCGACTGTGGATCGCCAGGATTTCCACTATACTAAACCCATGAGTATTAACACTTGCATTAATTAAAAACCTTAATGTATCCATGTGGTGATCGCATTTAGAGGATGCCTCAAAGGTTCACAATGTGGTGTCGTTGAAGGAGGTGCCACCTCCAGAAGTTACCACACCCTCGGAGTCGAACCCCCAAGGGGAAGGGAAAGTCCTTAGGCTATATTCTCTTGTTGTAAGGGATGATGATGGTCTGAAAAGGCCCTTCCAAGTAATGTCAAAGGTCCTTGATTGAACATCGGTACTAAGATGAGGCCAGGGCACCTGTATCCCTGAGGGTCCACAATGGACCCTAGATAGCACCGTTAGCATCCACTGAGAACTTAAGAGAGTTGAGTTCTTGAGTCCACGAGTGTCGTGGATGGTTGTTCCATCAAGGCATGGTTGTAGAGAAAGGAGTTGTGCTTCACACTTCATGATTATGACCTCCAGCATGAAGGTTTGCATGGTGTTCTTTCAATTGAAGGGGAGCGCTCTTCTATGGGGGAAGACGCTCCTGCCACTTTGAACATGGTCGTCGATGACATGTCATGGGAAATTTTCGAGGAATGGTACCAAGAGAGGTGTCTTTATAAGGAATTCGTGGAGCATCAACTCAATGAGTTTGACCCCTTGCGACAAGGTAGCCGCACAGTGCCTGATTATGAGGCCCATTTTTGGAGCTTCTTCGGTATGCTTCGCACCTTTTTCAAAGAAACTTAAGGTCAACAAGTTCATGTTGGCCTCAGTGTTAGGATCCAACTTCTACTTCAGGTACCAGGAATACTGGACCGAAGAAAGTGTGTTGGAATGTGGGGAGCCACATTACCAGCATTACTACCCAAAGAAAGGGCAAGAGCATCTGGATCAGTCGGACCCACTACCATGGGATTTTTATGCAAGGCCCATCGGATTCATGTAG
Organism: Picea engelmannii; assembly: GCA_009831015.1. Classification (NCBI taxonomy): domain Eukaryota; kingdom Viridiplantae; phylum Streptophyta; class Pinopsida; order Pinales; family Pinaceae; genus Picea; species Picea engelmannii. The sequence continues at coordinate 5,210 of ML852105.1, forward strand.
CGATGATTAACCTCCAGGCAGAGCACCAGTCTACTTCACTTGAGACATCAGGAACCATCACTGACCAGACCCTTAGTATTTTAATAGATCCTGGTGCTACCAAGGGTTTCATTTTTTGTGCAAAGATAAAAAGGATTAAGGTAAAGGTAGTCGAACATGATGAGTTTAGATTTGTAGAGATGGCTTCAGGAGCCAAACAGAAGGTTGGAGGGAAGGTTATGGACTGTACCCTTAACCTGGGAGATTTTTTCACCAGAGCCAACCTCTACATCATGATCTTAGGATCTTATGACATCATGATCGGTATGGATTGTTTAGAAATGCATGAGGCGATACTCAACTGTAAGATGAAATGATTGAGCTTGGTTGATGACGAGGGACAGAGGCACATGATTGTAGGTTAGAACCATGGATTTTCCCTGAGGTTCATCTCTTTCTTGTAGCTATGGAAGAGCATGCGCAAGGGATGTAAGATTTATGCGATCGTTGCATTAAACGAAAAGGGAGTAGTGGAAGGTCTAGAACACCTTCTGGTGGTGAGAGAGTTTGAAGATGTCTTTCTAGAGGATTTACCTGGGATGCCACCGGAGAGGGAATTGGAGTTTACTATAGACCTGAAACCAGGGACTGAACCCATAACAAGAACACCTTATCGGATTTCAACCACAAAGTTACAAGAGTTGAGAACACAACTGAAGGAGTTGTTGGACCTGGGAGTTATATGTCCAAGTGTTTCACCGTGGCGCATGCCTGTTATTTTCATATGAAATAAGGATCGGTCGTGGAGGATCTGCATTGACTAGCATCAATTGAACAAGGAAACGATCAAGAATCAATATCTATTGTCGAGTATTGATGATCTGTTCGAGAAGATGAAGGGTGCGACGATGTTCTCAAAGATTGATTTGCGATCAGGGTATCACCAGTTACGGATCAAGGAGGATGATGTCCATAAGACCACCTTTAAGATGATATTTTGGAATTACGAGTTTACTGTTTTACCATTTGGACTAATAAACGTCCCAGGGGTATTTATGAGTTTCATGAACGGGGTGTTCTGCGAGTACTTGGACAAGTTCATCCAAGTATTCATTGACGATATTTTGATTTACTCTCATATGATTGAGGAGCTTGACGAGCACTTGCGCATAGTACTACAGTGTCTGTGAGAGAACAAATTGTATGGAAAGTTGTCCAAATGCTCGTTTTATGAATCAAAGATTCACTACTTAGGGCATGTCATCCTCGACGAAGGTATCATCATGGATCCAGCAAAGGTTGAGGCTATTATGGAATGGCCTATGCCGATGAATGTCCTAGAAGTGCGTAGCTTCATGGGTTTAGCAGGATACTATTGACGATTTGTCAAGGAATTTTTGAAGATAGAAAATCCTATTATGGAGTTGCAGAAGAAGAACAAGAAGTTTTTTTGGACCGAGAAATGTGTGGAAGCATTTTGGACGATCAAGGAGTTGTTGACAATGACACCGATACTAAAGGTCCTAGACATGGATGCAGAATTCTTGGTATGCGTTGACGCATCCAAGGAAGGTTTAAGAGGAGTCATGATGCAAGATAGTCGAGTGATTGCTTACATATTGGGGAAATTGAGAAGGCATGAGGAAAACCATACGACGCACAATTTGGAGTTGTTATCCATTGTATATGCCTTGAAGGTTTGGACACCCTACCTTATTGGATGAAAATTTTGAACTAAATATGGACCAGTGTGGACTACAACACATCTTTATGCAAAGCGACCTGAGCACGTGACAACAACTTTGTTTGGAGTTGCTTAGCAAGTATGATTTTGAGATTACTTACATAAAGGGAACAATGAACTGAGTGGTAGATGCATTGAATCGGAGACCACACATATTTTCGGTGTTGCCTCTAACATTATAATGCGACGATGGCTGGTACAAATAGGTCGAGGATTTTATCGAAAAAAACACAATGATGGTACCAATATTTTAAGGATTTACGTTTGACGACGATGGATTATTGCGGTTTAAAAATCAGATTTATGTACCATCGAACGACTAGTTGAGGATCGTGATCCTAAATGAGTCTCATAGAGAAGTATACATGGCTCACCCGAGAGTCACGAAGATGAGGGTAGACCTTAAACCCTTATTCTTCTGGAATATAATCAAGGCAGACATAGTCAACTATGTGGCTAGATGTCTAGAATATCAACAGGTAAAGGATGAACATAGACATCCAATAGGATTACTACAGCCACACACTATTTCGAAATCGAAATGGGAGGTTATTTCGTTGGATTTTATTGTTGGATTTCCACTGACGACAAGGAGACATGACTCGATTTTCATGGCAGTCGACACTCTGACTAAGAGTGCTCATTTTATTCCTATGCGTACGACGTATCAGGCACCTGACATAGCTAGAGTTTTCATCAGTGAGACTGGGAGGCTGCATTTCATACCTAAAAGAATTATATCTGATCGAGGATTGGTGTTTACTAGATGATTTTGGTCTAGTTTCCAAGAGGACTTGGGAACCCGACTTAACTTTAGTACATTGTATCACTTGGAGGCTGATAGGAAGACCGAAAGGGAAAAGAAGACCTTAGAAGACATGTTGTGCATGTCATGATGGACCAACAGAAGTATTGGGAAGAATTATTTCCACTAGTATAATTCGCTTATAACAAAAATTACCAGAGCGCCATTAATATGGTGCATTTCGAGTTCTTTATGGGCAACCATGTCAGACACCTTTGAGTTGGGATCGGCTTGAGGATAGGGTCCTGGTGGGACCGGAAGTGATCCAATAATTGGAATATTAAATGAAAACTTTAAGACAAAGGATCAAGGAAGCGTAGGATCAGAAAACTAGTTATGTCGATGTGCGTCGTGTCGACCGTAGTTATGATGTGTTGATTGAGTATTTTTGTGGAGTAAACCACATTAGAGTTCGATCAAGTTTAGAGAAGGGGATAAACTATCTCCTAGGTTCATGGGATCCTACGATATTGTGGAAAAGAGGGGCTAGTGGCCTAATGACTAGCCTTGCATGATTCTTGAGGTGTATGCACAATGTATTTCATGTCTCTGTTTGAGACTTTATGATTAGTGATCCTACACATGTTTTGACTTGATCACCTTGTCAGTGTCAGATGACGATGTGTGCACGACTGAGTTGATCTTCATCCTGGATCATCGCATTCGACAGCTACGACATCAAACAGTAGATCAAGTCAAGGTCTAGTGGGACAAATATAGTCCACACTCGGTGACCTGGGAGGATGCATATGATATGCACCAACAGTTTCCATTTTTGTTTGAAAGATAGACTTATGTTATTGTGATACACTTTATTTCGACACTTATATACAGTGAAACTTCGGGATGAAATTTAGACCAAGAGGGGGTGTATGTAACATATTTCTCTTATGCACACTGAGTGAACTTATTCTTTCAGGACACTTTCTTGCAAGTGATCCAGATTATTATACTATTGGGAATTTGATTATGATTATGAGGCATTCTGGATTGATGGCTTCTTATTTTGCTGTATTGACATAGACAGGTGCTATTGACTCGGTTTTCCTGAGTGTGTAGGATTTTGGACCTCGAGGATGCAGAGGCATCAATGAAATCCCTTGGACTCCAGATCGATTCAAGGAGTGGATTATTGGGGTTTGATTGTTGTATATATGAAATTTTTGCATCTGATTAGATGATATGATTACATATATTATTTCTGACATTATTCATTAATGATGCAGGCTGACAATAGCTTGTCGACCAGACTCACATGTGGAGTAGAGGGGTCACGCATGACTACGAGAGATGTTGAGGGAGAGGTTTGGACAACAACCCTACCACAACCTACTATCACTCTCGTTGTGGCTTGAACTGTAGGTTAACGATTACCTATCTCGAGAATACGCATGATCATGTCGGGGAAGATTGTGATAGTTTCTCATGATGATTCTAAGGGGTAGGCAATAAGGCAAGGGCCTTATTCCTTAGAGGCCCTTAATCTCCCACAATTTCACTTGGTGAAGTATTGACTCCAGAGGTTTTTGATGTCTACCAAGTCAATCAAGAGGTGAGTGGCACCCTTGGAGCACGGAGTGGGTCATGAAGGGCACATCGCACAATAAAAATGGAAAGAGGTGAGTGGCACCCTTCAATCATGTAGTGAGTCCTGAAGGGAATTTCGTGAAAGAAAAATGGAAAGAGGCGAGTGGCACCCTTGGAGCATGTAGCGCGTCCTAAAGGGCATGTCGCGCAAGGGAAACATAATGAGGCAAGTGGCACCCTTGGAGCACCTAGTGCGTCCTGAAGGGAACATCACATTGTTAATTAATATATGAATAAACCTAGATGGCCTTAGAACGAATAACGTGATAAGAAATATTTAAAAACAATTCCCCCTAATAAAATGTCCCCCAACCTCAAAAATTAAAATCTAAGTGATACTTGTGATAAAAAAAATTATATTTATATAAAAATCAAAATAAATAAACCATATAAATAATCATCATTAATCATGTGACGAGAAAGGAGTAAGCGATTCAATTAATTTATAAAAAAATGTTTTTGGGGGATAAACTTTAAAAAGGGGGAAAAGGGGAAATAATTGTTTTGTTACATATGCTAATTAAAAATTTATTAATTAAAAAGAAAAAGGGGAAAAAGGCAATTTTCTACACTTTCCAAATAGAGTTTAAATGAAAAGGGAAAGAGGGAAATTTAAAATAATTAGGAAACTAGGAAAACGAGGGAAACATAAAAAGAAAGGGAAACATAAGGAAAAAGCAGAAAGACTAACTAGGTAAGGTATCTAGCATTTAAGATCTTTCTAAATTAAGCTCAACTAGTAAATTAGTAAGGGGGAAGGTCATTAATTGGTGTAAGGGAATATTGGGACACCTAGTAGCGATTCTAGGAATGATTTTACGTGGGTGAGGGAAATAGGAGTAATTAATTAATGAATGAAATTAATTTATGGTGCAATGAAGGGGATGGTCGACACATGTACGGGGAGGATTTTTATGAATTAAATTATTGAACATTAAATTCAATTGGATTTTGGGAAAGTAAATGACCTAGAAAATCTATATAAAGGAGGGAGGAGGAGGTTGATGGATCTCCTATATTATGCATAACATTACGTTGCAGAATTTCAGACTTTACTAACTTAGCTTGTGGGAGTTGGGACACCTAGCTCAGTGAGAAGTGGTATCTCATCCTTGTGAGGCGACCTGGGAGCTAGTTGATCTCTGGTTCAGTGTGTATGGCCCATTTGCGGCTCGAGGGGCTAAGGGGGAAGAAGAGTACCCCTAGCATTGGTTGGGAGGTACCGGTGAAGTCTCATCGGTCGAAAAGCAGGAGCAGAACAGAGAACGCAAGATAATGACTCAAAGTGGACAACTTGGGCTATGGTACACTTGCTTTCATTCTGCATGGTAGATTATCATTTACCTTGTTCTTTCATTTCTGTATTTTTAACTGTGTAAAGAAGGTGCTAAACTTAGTAGTTTAATCGAGAACTTAAATTTCCTTAACCTTAAGTTCACTGCTTGAATTGATTCCCTTGGAAATAGATCCCTGAATGTTGTGACCATCCTATGGTTTTATTGATTTTGTGATGAGTTTTCACTTCTTACTTCTCCCTCGTCCCTAGCTCATCAGTCCTTGCCTGAGTAGTCGGACAGGAGTCAAATCAACAATCGTCACTTCGATGTTAATAGATCTATATATCCTAACACCCTGCTTTTCTATGCATGGATGATGAGTGAAGGATGCTTCTGCCCACCTGTATTCCCCTGTTGATTGTTCTTAGTCGATTGATTGTCTTGTGCCTTGTTGCGATTGATTACCTCATATATTGTTATTCCTTTCCTACAGCATACCACTTATGATCCTCTACGCTGATCTCGACATTCTTAATACCCTTCTTGGAAATTATTTAATTATGCATTTGATGCAATCCTGGAAAATAAACTCTTCATTTTTAATACCCTTCCCGGCAATGATTTAAGTCTGTGTTTTTTATGCTTCTCCTGGTGAATATACTGTGTGTTTTTTTTAGTTCTGGTCTGCCATTTACTCTGCAAATTTTACCCTACGTTTACATCTCTGGCCTACGATTCTACTCTTCTTTGGCCACACTGGACTGTGTCTCATTCTTTTATTTACTTGACTACGTTTCACTTCTTTTATTTACTTGACTACATTTTAATTCATTTTCTCGCTTCGTTTTTGAATGCTCTTGCATACATGCATTTCGATTAAAACACTATTTACTAGGATTCCATTAGATTATTGTGTACAGAGGGTGACTACATTTTAAATTGATGCTTGGTAGCGACTTTGTTTATGCCTTGGTAATTATCATGTGAATAATTATTCATACAATGATTCCCTCCTATGTATTTATGTTTCAGTTAATATCTTGCAAAAACATGAATTTATAATGTATAACTCAATGCTAACTCAACATACATGACCTTTTCAACTCTGCGATTTTATGGTATTTAGACAGTTTAATTCTCACTCTAGATAGTTCAATCGAAGTTTTTTTTTCTGAAGTGGATCCATTTCTCTTTATCTCATGTTCCCATCACGATTTTATTATAGCTTTTAATCAACAGTGATATCCCCGAAATTTGAAGAACATTGATTGATTGATGCACAGACTGTGTAATTGTTTGGTGAAATTCTTCCTTGCGTGTCAGTAATGGTGGGCGAAATTCGTGTATTGGAGTGTGTATTGGGTAGATTATCCTCTGGGTAATGGGTAGCTATAGTGGGTAGCATTTTTACAATGCATTGGTGGCATGTTACTGCATTTTGGGTAGTTTCAATAACCATGTAAAAGGCGAATATTAATTTATGTGCAATGGTGGGGATTTTGTTTTGTTTATGATAGCCTTTTATGATGTTTTCTGATAGCCCTTTCAGGAATAAATGACAATGATTCCTTCCTATTTCCATGCTATATTGTTTTAATATTATGTTATTTCATTAGTTAGCCTTCCTGTAATTAATAGGCTGCGCATGGGAGATTGATGTCAGGAGTTTGGGTAATGTGGGACAACGATAGGTTTAATTCAGCCAACATACCGTTAATGGATAGACAATGATTAATGATGCCATCTTAGTAAATTAATTTATGTTTTCATGGAAGCATTTCCCTAGATTTTGGATTTAGCGATCTTCCTATTTCCTTATATAACAATTGTTGTCACAGGGGGAGACCCAGGGTTCAACGCTACAATAGCGCACCAAAAAAACCCTAACTCCTAGCCCTTTCGACAACACCTGCGAAGTAGATGAATTCTCACCTGAGGTAGAGGTAGGGGTGGTTGTAGGACTCAAGTGTCTTCAACCTTAGCTGGGACACAGATATGTGATTATAATAGTTAACATACCACTTAGCATCAATAGTTCATCAATATTCAACCAATAACTACTGTGCAGATAGAACAAAGCATCGCATCATTCGCATTGATCTAATGTAATTAAGCACTTAGCACAAAAAGATGGATCAGATCTAGTAGAAGCAAGCACTAAGCACATTCATAGAATTCAGATCTAACATTCATAGAACAAAGCATAAGAAGATCTATCTATCTATCTATGTCAAATCACTTAGCTAGAGAGTCATAAACACATTAATATAAGCACAAAGAAATCAACACAGTATTTACATGGTTCACCCCCACCCTGGGGCTACGTCCACCAAGTCTTCTTCTTTATTGTCTTCAGTCAATCGGTTACAAGCACAGAGCCTCAAAACCCTTACTCTGCATAGGACAGAAGATCTGTGCCGCTTGCTAGATCCTTCTTCCTTGCATTCTAGAACTAAGACTTCCACAGTCTTGCTACAATAACTTTCACTTAACTCTGCAAGTTTCGCACAATATGCCCAAATCCGTACAAGTCCTGATCACACAGATCCAAATCTTTTCACTTAACCTACTTGCATACTAACATAACATAGATGAACCACTACTTCTATCTATCCTAAGCATCTATTTATATATTACAAAATAGGCCTAAACATGGGTAAACCCATGGGCCAACATCAAATTCTCATTACATATTCCCACATCCCAAAAATGACCCAAAAAGGGGTCGAGATCCCGTGATCTCTACTTCACCTTGTGCTCCTCCTTTGATAGGCTGTCAAAGTCCAAAATAGTTCAACATGACCAAGAGTCTCCCAAAGCTTGGTCAAGGGCCAAAAGGCCCCCAACACTCACCTGTGACTCATCCCAAGTCACTCTGGTATGCCTAGTTCTTCCTCGAACACCTCGAGCTTGGCTCGAGCTGCTTCGACCTGATGTTGTGCTATGGCCTCTTTCTCAACAAACTCCTGGATTACGACATCATTCACTGGCCCTTATAGACGTTGTTATACTACATTAACAACCTGGTCTAGCTCTTCTCCTCGGTTCTCGACCTCTATGAACAACTAATAGGCCTTATATTGCACAGGTTAGAGTCATTGAGTTACTTCAATCACTTTTCTTTGAATCGTATGGATCTGCTACTAGATGGTTCGTTGCTCTTGAGACCGCTTTATTCTTTCTACAGCTGGCAGGGCCTTTAGCTACACCTACAGTATCTCTACGTGCTTCTTTGTGTCCTAGAGCTATGACTCCAGGGCCTACAATTCTGGGTTCTCAGTGATATTCTCATATGTTTGGGCACTGTGGTTACTCAACTACTTGCAATATTTGCCAAGAGCCTTCAATCTCTCAACTGTGCTCTTGGCGGTTTCTTCCCTTTGATCTCTTACATCTTGAGGGGTCATAGGCACTGCGCGTAGATCCAAATATGGTATGTGTTGTTGTAGTTGTTGGATCACTTATTCAAGTTGTATTATTTTCTGTGGAATTCTCTCTTCGACCTCTACTTCTACAACTGTCACAGAGAAAAGCACTATGTTGACCATTTCTTTTACTTCGAGTTGCTCCATGAGAAAATGTTCCTTTTCTTTTTGCAGTTGGGATTTTTCTTCGTAGAACTTTTCCTGGAGATCAAGCTTATCCCGTTCTGCAGTACTGCGTTTCTCTACAAGGACTCCTTGTACTTATGTCAAAGCCTGGGTGGCTTGCGTTGTTTCTACCTATGATCATCAAAATATCTAGGTACATTGTCGTGGTTTACAACACCGCTCAGAGGTGGTATATAGGTGGGTAATATTCTCAGAATCAACTTAGAATTCACGAGATCATCCCTGTGCGTGGTTCACTTCTCATGGGATGGTTGGGATGGTCCATATCGAGCAGTGGATGGAGAAGTTGGCAGTCCTCTCGTGGATGATTCTTGTATACCTGTAGACATCAACATGACTCTTTCAGTCATCAGGTCGATCAAAAATTCCTCAACAACTCTTTCTGCAGCGCTCAACTTGTCCAACATACATGCTCGGGGTTAACAATCTCAAGTGTAGGGGGGTAGCTTAGATGCAGTAATGAGAGAGAGAGAAGAAGCACGGTGATCACGGTATAAACTTAATGTAGTTTGTGGGCTCAAATTCTCAATTAGAAAAAGTGTTCTCGGTGCGTCGCACGATGGGATGAATAGGTAACTCGACAATGGGTCACTTGCAACGAGTATGAGGTCTTCATTAACTCGGTTCTCTCCGTTATGGCATGATCTCAATGATTGGATGGTGAGTTGGTTGGCCATAAATGGATTTCTATCTATTCATAGCATTGATCTAATGGTTATAACGTTCCCCGATGACTATATTGCTTCCTCATGGAGAAGTGCCATGTGTCGTTGTTCTGATATCCCGACGAAGCTCCAATTTTGCAAATTTTCCTTCTGTGAGGTTCCCTCTGGAACTTTTTGTAAATTTTAAATCCTATCCCTCTTCTTACTTAGCCTTCTATCCTTCTTTCCAGTGAGCTTCGTCTTGATATGCCTTTTTCCATTCTGATTCTTATCTTCTTTTAACATAGTTACTTCACGTTGTTGAAATTTTTTCCTAAGATTCAAAGGTGATACTTCTTATTTGTATTGGATAAGTACTTCAGTCTTTTGTGAGTCCTCTAATGCTCTTTCAACTTATACATATGGGCCTCTAGTGTTAAATACCTTCGATCTGTTCTCTTGTTCTACAATCAAGTGTGCGATCCTTCTTGTCATGAAATATTTTAACTTTTGTTTCTTCTATTCCAAAACTTCTTCTTCTTCCTTTCGTCTGGCTTGATCTCTATAACTCGAAGGTTTTCCTAGTAACATGGTAAATGGGGCACTTTCTTCAATAAATTTAGTAATATCAAAATCTTCTTCTGTCGAAGTTCCATTGACGTTCATAGGTATGCGGGCGAGCTTCCCACATAGGATTATCAGCTTTCCTTTGAATAGTCCTATTCCTCCTAATGAAGGGATCATAGTAGGCTTCCCTATGGCTTCCCAAGTTCTTTCTGTTATGATATTCACCTGTGTTTCTTCATCTAGAACACAATCAATGTTGAAGTCTCCTATTCTTACTTTAATGCATCATTTTTCCTTGAAGATCTATGATAGTCTGACATGTCGATGGTCATTCAGGGTTTCGTTTATTTGCAACAATAATTTCTCTGATTCTTCCTAGGATTCTGCCATTTTTCGATCTGCCTTAGGGTTTTCTTTATTTAGATTCATTTCTTCTAGCTTAGCAATCATTCTAGGGAAATCCAACACTTCATGGTCGATAGATTTACAACAAAGAAAATGAGGTCTTTTCCTAGGGCATTCCTTATCAATATGTCTTGGTCTTCTGCAACTATAACAGAGGGTTAATCCTCTCTTTAATTTAAATGATCCCCAGCCTTTTCGGTACTGGGCACTAGGATCATGGTAGCTAACCTACAATTTTTTGTTTCTAGGATCTTGCATCCATTTGTTAGTCCAAACATTCTTTCTATGCATAGGTATAACATATCTTTCACTATTCTTATCAGATCTACTCATATCAAGCCTTCTTTCATCTATTAGTGCCCTAGTTTTCAAGGTAGGATAGAACCTATCAAACATACCTAGATCGATACTTTAGAAACAAAAAATTCCACTTATCTTACTTCTACAGAGCACAAATCTTTTAGATATAAAACTTTTCACTATTCTTACCTTTATCAGAGCATGGAACTTGCAGTTGTTACCTCTTTTAATAAAAAATTCTCACTTTTACCTTTCTTAGAGCACAAAAGATTTCAAATCTTGCTTCTCTCTTTCATATCTGAATTCTTTTCTTCAGATCAGGCTTATTTATTTTATCACAGAGCTTCATAAATCAAGTAGAATACTATGTACTAGAGCGACAAATCTATGCATAGAGCTTTCACAACTTGTGGTTGAATCTTTGCACATAGATTCTTCTTTCTCAGTTCCCAGCAATCCTAGCTTCAGGTCCCAGCAACAGAACCATTTGTTGGCACAGGGGTAGACCCAGGGTTCAACGCTACAATATCGCACCAACAAAACCCTAACTATCGACCCTTTCTGCAACACCTGCGAAGCAGATGAAGGATCACCCGATGTAGAAGAAGGGGTGTTTGCAGGACTCAAGTGTCTAGAACCTTAGCCGGGACACATATTTATGATTATAATACTTAGCAGAGCACTTAGCATCAATATTTCATCAGTATTCAACCAATAACTACTATGCAGATAGAACAGAGCATCACATCATTCACACTGATCTAATGTAATTAAGCACGTATCAAAAACAGATGGATCATATCTAGTAGAAGCAAGCAATAAGCACATTCATAGAAGTTAGATCTAACATTCATAGCACAAAGCATAAGCAAATCTATCTATCTATATCAAAGAACTTAGCTAAGGAGTCATAAACACATTAAGATAAGCACAAAATAATAAACACAGTATTTATGTGGTTCACCCCAACCTTGTGGCTACGTCCACCAACTCTTCTTCCTTTTTTTCTTCATTCAATTAGTTACAAGCACGGAGCCTCAAAACCCTTACTCCACATAAGAAAAAATATCTACGCAACTCACTTGATCCTTCTTCCTTGCGTTCCAACACTAAGCCTTCCAAAGTGTTGCTACAATAACTTGCACTTAACTCTGCAAGTTTTACACAGTATGCACAAATCCTTACAAGTCCTGATCACACAGATCCAAATCTTGGCACTTAGCCTACTTGAATATTAACATCACATAGATGAACCACTACTTATATCTAGCCTAATAATCTATTTATATATTACAAAATAGTCCTAAACATGGGTAAACCCATGGGCCGACATCCCATTCCCATTACATATTCCCACATCCCAAAAAGGACCCAAGAAGGGGATGAGATACTGCGATCTCTTCTTCATCTTGCGCTCCTCCTTCGATAGGCTATCGAAGTCCAAAATAGGTCAACATGACCAAGAACCTCCCAATGCTTGGTCAAGGACCAACAACAACTTTCCAAATGCACTTATGTCAGTGAGATAGATTTCCCTTGGTTGTGATGTAATAGTAACACTTGCCTCGAGACAACACTTAATTATTACACTGACAATAAGTTTGGCAGTAAATTTGATAGTGTGATAGCTTAACTGTAACCATATTACATGTGACAGTATATTTATGTGCATTATGTATAATAATAGCCAACAATAGTATAGTATAGACTGAATGACATCTCTAGCGATTAATATTGAATGTCTTACCTAGCATGCTTGTAGCAAATTGATTAGACCAAGTTTCATACTGCTAATTAAAATACAACCCAAGGACAGTGTGTTCATCTAATGGATTAAGGAATGGCATCGAATAATGCTTTTAGTGTTATAATTGTAGTGTTGTATATTAATAGTGTTAATAGCGTCATATACTAATGTTGTTAAAATATGAACAACGTTAAAAATTGATGTTGTTAGTATTGTTGTTTATTGTTAAATCCTTAATTTTAGATTTATATTCATTGATTAAATTAGACTTGTTAATTTAGACATCAAATCGCCTACTATATAAGCAACATGATTCAATAGTTCACTTAATCTAATGGACAATGGAATATTTTAATCATCTTTTCTTGATTTGTTAAGTGCCTAACTTAGGACACCCTATGATAACTTTTAGGATCCTAGTAGCCTGGTTACCATTCACTCCTTCACACTTAGACATCTTACTCAAGGGGTGGGTTGATGGAGAAGTCGTGTTTTTGCTTGCGCTTTTTCCTTGAGTGACGTAATCTTGCGTCTTGTTGACCTATTGCTTGGGGGTGTGGGTGTAGTCTTCTTGTCAGTTGCTAGGCTCCTAGTGCGTGGATTTTTCATGATTTCTTGGTCTAGATAGGTTATGTTGCGCTAGGTTTATCATTGCACCTATCACCTGGGGATGGCATGAGTCCTGATGAGGGGATCATTGCGCACCCTATTGGATAGGGGCAACTTGGACAAAGAATATGCCTTTCGTGCGAGTGTTGTTGATAATTGTAAGTTTTCTATTGGTGCATGGGTTGAACGCCTTCATGTGTTGAGGATGCACACCATAGTTGTTCTAGTCACTAGTTGTTGTTGGAATATTGGTTCTTGTCATTGATGTCAACCCTAGTCATGGGTTTTGGACCGCAATATTGATGAAGGTATTTGGACATGAAGGAAAATGTGCATGGAGATAAAACACCTATGGATGGATAGTATACATCATTTTGTTTCCGGTGGTATGTGGCACATCACGTGGATCCTCATGGTTGAGGAGAAATGAATTTTTGAAGATGACAAAGTGAATTGAAGAAGGAAGTACATGTAGGCCCTGAAGATAATTAAAGAAAAGAATTACAAAATAAGAAAGTGTCAGGTCTGCCCTAATGTTAAAAGGAAGTGACATAAATGGTATAAATACATATCATTATACATTCATTTGAGACACAAGTCGAATTTCATATTAAATCATAAGTAAAGAAGGTTGGATTTCAAGGGAGGATGAAGTCTTTTGGTGATGTGTTCTAAGGTATTTTATTTTCAGGTCATCTTACCATTTTCACTATAACTTTTTTTCTAGATTGTCTCATATGGTGAAATTTCTATGTTATTGAAAAGACATATCAAGGTACCTGTGGTAAAAGTTTCAGCTCTTGGTTCTCTATAATTATGGAGATACACTCTGTGGAAGATATGGTTTTTGACCAGTCCTGAAGCTAGTCAATAAACAGGTGTTCTGGGTAAACCAGTCATAACTTCTTCATAGAGAATCCAAATGAAGTGGGACAAATTGCATTGGAAATATTAAGGACTTTAATTTCTTGTGTACGAGTTTCAAAATCTGATGTTAAATATTGAGTGTGAGGCATTGTATACAAGTTCGGTCTCCTGAATAAACCAGAATTGAACAAGGTCTACCATTCTCTCCATAACTTCTTTTTGGGGATGATTCAAGGAGTGAAACTTGGAAACATTTCAGAGAATAAATTGAGTAATATTATATATAGGATCAGAGTATTCCAAGAATTGAATAATTGCATAAATTGAAGAAGTCTTAGAAAGCATTATCAGGTTTCGTGTGATGGTTGGTTGATGGTGATGATTTAATGTAAAGTTTTATTATCTCTCATATATTCTTGGGTGGAAGGAAGGGGCAAGGACGGAGAGTTCAAATATCTCTTTATATTGTAGGATTGTATCTTCCTCTTGGAGGTTTATCACTCCCTTTACATTTGGAAGTTGTAGCTACCTTCGGAAGTCATTACTTCCCTTGAACAATAACTATTGATTATTTCTCATATATTGTCCATGGTGTATTGTGGTGTATTTGTGTAATTATTATACTATTTTTCATTTCTCATTGGATATAATTGAATGGTTTAAGTATAAGTTGAAAAAGGTTTTAAATTGTAATTGATACTGATTCACCCCCCTCTCAGTATCAACAATTTGTATCAGAGGAGGTTACCTTCAGTACAGTTTAACCACTGGAAGGAAGATCCTATGCAGAAATGGAAAACAAAATTCCAAATGGGATTCCACCATTTGATGGAATAAATTTTGAATACTGGAGTAGTAGAATGGAAACTTACTTGAAAGATCTTGGGGCAAATGTTTTGTTTTTAGTTGCTTCAGGATACAATGCTTTCAAGAAACCAAAGACTGCAGCTCAGAAGGAAGCAAAAAGGAACAACAAATTGTCAATAGATACCATCCTGGATGGATTGACAGATTCAGTGAAATCCAAGGTGGGATCATGTGCATCAAAAAAAGATCTTTTGGACAAACTACAAGACCTTTATGCAAGGATAGAAGAAGAAGAAGAAGGAGTTGAATCAAATTACAACATCTCATATTTCAAAGAAGAAAATAGAGGTCGGTTCTTTTTATTTAATTGTGAAGGAGTAGGACATGTTGAATTTGAATGTCCTCATCCAAGGATTGAAAGAGACAACACCAAAGAAGAAACTTCCAACGAATAAGAATAAAATCATGAAGCGGAAATGATTCAACAAGAAGATGAGAATCTTAAAAAATTCAAGCATGTTGAGATTGAAAATAGCAAGCTCAAAGACACGCATAGAAAACTAAGAAGTGAATTGGGTAGTTATGAAAAGACAGTTGTAATCTTGAAGACACAATTAGAAGACTTTGATAAACTAAGAGAAGAAACCTTTTCCTTGAAAACTCTACTCGAAGAAGCAAGAATAATAGGAGAGGTAAAGAAAGTCCAAATGATGAAGAAAGAAGAAGATTGTGAGAAACTTGAACAAGAAGTTGTCTCATTAAGGAAGAGACTAATAAACTCTCAAGTGCCAAAATACTTAACACATCTTGGATGCATGGGTGAAACTTCATACAAAGAAGATGAAAATACCAATAAGAAGTTTGAAGAAAGAGCTACGTAGACGGTTGATGAGAAGTGGACCAGGATACCAAAAAGAAGGAATGATTACAAAAGAGATGAATATCCAAGAAGACCTCCTACCTTCAGGAATCAAAGAAGCTTCAATCAGTATGAAGGAAACTACAAAAGAGTAGATCATGAATCTAGATGGACTACATCACAAAGAAGGCCACTTACTCCAAGGTATCAAAATTTCTTTCTTGGTCATTGTTATACTTGCAAAAATTTTGGACATAAGGTAATTAATTTCAGAATCAATGAAATGAACAAATACATAAGAAACATGAATGGTGTAAATATAAGATATGAAAATAATCATGGATTTTTCAGCGGAAGTTATAATTCATTTTCCTCATTGATGGACAAAAATATTGTATGCTACAAATGTAATTATCTTGGTCACAAAGCACGAGATTGTAGATATATGAATGAAGATGTACCTATGCCAACCATAGTATGGAGAAGGAAAGAGATTCCAAACAATGAAGATTGTCGA
>ML852105.1:32346-47138 GCA_009831015.1 Picea engelmannii
GGAAGAGCCGAAGTATCCATCGTTGACTACTCTCAACCTCGGCCTGTTATAGCACCGATACATTGGGACAATTTCTTAGACTAGGTAGAATGCTATTATAGGGACATACAATATTTACAGGTACAATTAAAACATCTTGTTTCTCACAATTCTCTGCTTGAATGAGAAAATCAAGAGTTGAAGGCATGCATTGATCAAGAAAGTAAAAGGCTCAAGAGATCCAGTAATATAATCATCAAACATGCAACCAACTTCAATGCCATCATTAATTCACAACTATCTGAACCTTCACTGTCTAATTTCTAAAATGGTGAAAGTTGTTTTTTATTTTATTTCATTTTATTCTATTATGAAAATAGAATAGGAAGATTTAATTTTGATTTTCTTTGTTAATATAAGACTAGCTACAGAATCTCACGGTTTTCTAGCCAGTCTGTTTCTGAATTTTAGTTGGCATTAATTTCTAAATATCAATTTCATTTTGTTATCTACGGGAAAATGATGATTATGGTGCTATTTACATGGAGAAATAATCTTGGATCATGCGATGTATAGTTTGCTATTTTCTTTCTTTTATTTTGATAAGACTTTGTTATTATGTAATAAGTTTTGATGAACCAACTCCTACAAGAATGGTTTCATGTTGTACTATTTTTGTAAAACAATCTATTTTGGGGGGATTACACTCTATCTTGCATGATAAGAGTTTGTGAATCCAAAACTATTTTAAATAGTGATCATTGTTAGTGGTGAAAACAACTTTTGTTGGGATACATTATGGACATGTGATTTGGAGGACTGATATGGAGAAGCTACTCACCATTGTCTTTAGACCTGAGTGATGCTTACCCCATTATGTTATTTCATTGCCTCGATATTATGAAATATTATTATGTTTGATGCAGCTTTAGTCTGGTTAACATATGGTGTTTCATATTATTAAGTATTTAGATGCTCTCTATAATTTGTTATTCCATTTTTATATCTGTGATTAATCTGTCATTTGATTACTATTGATTTATTATGAATATTAAATCATAGATAATATTAATACTTTGAATTGTGTTTCCTTTCATTCTAAGTGTTGATTATCATAAGATCACTAGATCTTTACGTTTATCATTCTGTTGATATATTCTCACTTCAACACATCTTTGAATTTATTCTTGAAGTATTAGCACTATTCTGTCACAGGTTTCCCTCACATGCAGGACAGTTCGGAGCTCGAACTACACAGGAATATTAACTCAGTTAATCGATTAGTTACAGGTTAGTTAGTTTGTTATTTAGTTAAATTATTTATTAATGGAATAAGATAGCATGGATTAGCTTTGATTGTTTATGTATTCTTATTTCATTCATATTTTATTAGTATTCATTAGTTTTAGATCTTTAAATATTCAAAAAGTAAACAGAAAATGTATTTTCTTTCTTTATCTCTTTATAAACACTTTTAAGAACATCCATTTTACAAGATGACAAGTAAATCTTGCAAGATGTATATAGATTGTATATAATCATATGCACATGTTCATGTTTTTATTTGAACACTTGTAATTAGTAAACTCATACTCTTAGTTTCATACTTTTTAGAGTACTTTCATTTCATTTATTATTTTTAGGACTTTAGTTGGCCAATGGCGCCATTAAAATCGTCGGGTCATTTCATTCCAAACGGCTTGGGTTATTTAGATAACCTCAATCCTAATTTGACCTTCTAGTTGACGATGTGTCACTTACGCCCGTCAACAAATGGCACTAGAAGGAGGGTGGATTTAAATTTAATAATTAAATGTTTTACCCCTCAGCCTGTCATAATTCCAGATTTATAATTTCCTCTTCTGTGTCATATTGAAATGCACCAGAAGGCAGGCCAGACTAACAAGCTGGCCTTGCAGGAGTCTTTGTTTTAATTCCCCATGGCTCCCCAAATCACTATGTTGGAACATGCTTTCCACTTCTCATTACTTGATATTCCCAACGACACAGTCTCTCGCTTGTCCAAACTCACCTTTGATGGTGGGGGGAATGTATTTGGTAAAGACCATATTGACAAGTTTTGGTGTAAATGTATCAATCATGATATTTCTGATTTAAAGGTTTTATGCAGATTGTTTGTTTTTACTTTTAGGGCTCATATTAAACATTGGTTTGAGTCTTTTCCAGCATATCACATTTTTTATTGGTTTCAATTTGTATAGGAATTTTTATATGCTTTTGAAAAATATGATTACAATCAATTATGTGAAGAATTTTAGACTTTGCTAATCAATGGAAATTCATCTCTAGAAGGCTTTTCAACAAGAATCCATCATGTTCTCTGTAAATTTAATCTTGATGACATGCCATTTGTACTAAATATCCTCTAAGATGCTTTCATCCACTCATATTCAATCATGAATGATGAATCAGTTACACATCCTATCACTCAATTGCGAGAAGATTTTTGTTCGTAGGATGAAGGGAATCCATCCGAAAAAATTGAACGAACAAGGGAAGTAGAATCTATTGAAAATGTTCTTACTAACAATCAAATTGGTTTTTCCTCTCAATCATTGTATTTTCAGTCCTTGGTCATCGTGGAAGAAGATTTGATGTTGGGCCAAGGTGAATGTCCTCATTCTTCTAAATCTTTCATTGATCAGTACTTAAATTCAGTTATTGAAGAACACTTAGGTGACAAAAATCATCTTAAGTATTCTAACAATCCTATGAAACTGATTAGAGATGTAAATCTGCAATTTGAACACGAAACCTTAAACCTTCATCCACAAATCATACCTTATCCACATGAAAGATTAGATGTGTGTCATGAAAGTTTTAAATTGTCTATCATACATGAGGAAAATTTAGACGATCATATTATGTTGAAGGATTTATCACCAAAACAGAGTGAAAGCTTTAAGGAAAGTAGAGAGGAATGTATTGATAATACTATTATTAAATATCATAGCTCAAGAGATTCTTTTCATGTGCTCATTTATGATTCCTTTTATTGTTTATATCCTGATCTCTTCTTCAATTCTGGTGGACTTGATACTTTACCCATAGTATCTTACTCTTTTCCATCACAATCAAATCTTTTCGATATGCCAAAATTTGGTGAAATTAATCCAAAACATAACATTTATGAATTTAGATTTGATGCTCTTTCACTTTCATCACTCACATGGGAAAAATACATGTTGCGAGATGAGTTTACATGTTTTATTTTTGAAAAATAAAGTGCACTCTCTCTTATGGAGATAAAACATTCTACATTGCATATTCTTTCTTTGGTTAGTTCGAATTTTAATGTTTATGCTTCATATTCTTTCTTTGGTTTATGATGTGTTCCCCATTGATATATCCATTTCATCAAAGTCATAGTGTGCATATTAATTTTTATGAAAGGATCTTAGAATGGCTTGAAGATTTCTATCTATAAAATCTTCATAATAAAGATAAAGTTTTGATTACCTTGTTTTTACCTAAATATCTAGGAAGTAAGCATGACCTATTTCTTTTAGATCCTCGATGTGAAGAAATTAATGAACACTTGGAGAATTTCCAGGAGGATGGGGCACTTCAGTGTTCGTTGATGGTTATGTCAGGTCCCCATAATATTGACAAGTCTTCCAAACTTACTTACACTCTTCCATCCCATTATGACCCATATCACAACAAGATTGCAGAATGGATGGAGGATTCATATATAATGAATTTTCAAAAGAATGGTAAGGTTGTGCTTGCTTTGTTTTTAAATGGATATATAGGAGGTAATCATGACATATTTATTTTGTATCTGCAAATACTACATTCTTTTATTCTGATTTTTGACTTTCTATGCATTGCATGATTGAAGATGCTCTTGTGGCTGCATTGGAAATATGATTTTACTTAGCATTTTGATCTATTTAGTAGTTAGAGTAGGTGTAGGAGTAGGTTTCCTTTAGTTTTATTTCTCACTGTTTCTGTTTGTAATAATGCAGTTATGAACACAAGTGGGACACCAAGAGAACCATAATATGAATGTTGTCAAGGAAGTCAACTTTAATTATTTTTTCTTCTTTCCGTTGAATATTTATTTTCAAAAATGCAATATCATCATGAAAATTTTAAATGGAAAGTAAAGAGATAAGTAAATTTGAGCTATAAATTCAACCCTGACCCGAGGTGCCACAAGTAGGACTGCACTCATATTAATAAGGATTTTTCTATTTTCTTTTAATGTCTCAAGAGATTTTTCGCTTTATGATTTCAAATCCACCCTCTTGTAAATATTTTTAATTTTCTTTTCTATTTTTTATTTTGGTTATTTTCATTTTCCTTGATTTTGATTTGTTTCTAAATAATTATGTCTAAATCACCATTCATTTGTCGAAGGGAATCAAAGATCTTATTCATTATCAATAGTTGATAACAGTTCAAGCACCTGAGCAGTAAGTGTTAAACTCAGATCAACAGAAGAAAGTTTTTGTTCAATCAATGTTTCTGGTTTCTCATTTAATTTACATGAAGACATGATTATCCTTAACAAACTTCTAACGACGTCCCTGTTTTAATGAAGACAAATCAATGTGCTTCCCCATCCTAGAGGTGATTTCTTTACAAAAATCTAATTGTCCAAATCACGATGATAGTCATCAGAACAGAAAAATAATTCTTAAATGATCAATCTTTCCATTACAAGACTGTGAGATCTTCAGTATCACCTCGCTCCCTTAAATATCACAAAGTTCTAGAAATTTATAAACATTTTTTAGAGAGTTGGAAGAACTATAATCTATGGGAATTGTGTGTAAACATGTCGGGACACTAAACAGGTCTGTTGGCAGCAGGGAAATGCATACATGATACCAAGGAAAGTTCATCGTAGTACTGAATAGGCCTGCTGGTAGTGAAGCAATGTCACGTTTAAGAAGATCCTCAGGTATGTCTTTTAATTTGGTCAAGTATGAAGATATTGTTATCATGAATGTACGACTCTTGGAAAGAACAGAGGTATTGGAGTGGGTTAAATGACACCCCTGTCGAGGCTATGGACGCATGTTGGAACCAGTGGCCCTCTCAATGGTATTGAATTCATCTGCATAAACAGCGTTACACCTATGATTTAAACAAGATACCAAATTACATTTTCAGACAGAAATACATCCAATGCTAAAACTGCGTTATTTTCTAAGTTATGATTCAAACACTTGATATGTCATCAATTGTTTCTAAAAATTTATTTCATTTGTTCCCCTGACATAAATTTCATGGTGATGCAGAGATAACTTCTTTGCCTAGTGTATCGCCATTGTTGGCAGCCACCAATTCTGTTAATTTTATCATGATTAAAAGCTACCACAAAGAGATAAAATATTTTTGTAGTTTCCTCCTCCTTACTTTTACAAATGATTTTGTCTTTTGGCTTCAAGGCGATTTATTGGGATAACTTATTTTATAATTTTTTGTTTACATTTCGTTTGTTTTGTTTAAATTTCATGACTGCAAGCATGAAATTCAAAAAAACAATTGGCTTAGTAATCATTTTGCAGTCTTTGTTTTTTTTTCTTCTCCTTTTCTTTTACCAAAGATATTACATTTTAAGTGAACCTATATGTTTCTAAACCAAAGTTATATAAACTCATTTATTAATCGATTGCCACATTGTTTTTGTATTATGGGATTATCTATGGTTGATTGTATCGTTTGATCATTTATCCATAATCGCGCTAAAACCTTGGGTTAACAATTGATACATTATATTTTCTATATCAGTCATATCTCTTTCGTGTCACTTGGTACAGGCATGATGTACCCATAACTACACCTCACCCTATTGTCCTGTACATTTAATGACCCCCATTCATTGTTAGAATTCACATTTGATCATGGTTGGGGTTTTTTTCTTCATTATGTGTAATGGTCCATAAGCATGTGCATCCTTTGGTTTTTTGTCTCTCCAAACTTAAATCATGACAATCTCCAAACTTCGTAAGTATCAGGTCATTGTGTTTTTCACTTACCTCTCCTTGCTACTCGTTTATCAAAATTTGAAGCCTCCCTCCCGTGATATCTACTGTCTCTATTTGACAGTGACCATGGCCCCTGTGGTTCGAATCAAACAATGGTTGTTAGGCCCTTCTTTCCCACGACGATGCCATAAATGATTTGCAGGCTCATGGTTGGGATATCTTCATCCAAAAATTTGAATGTTATAACCTGGCAGTCGCATAGACCTTTGCTCAAATGTTTGATGGGTTTAGAGCCAAAGTTGGGGATGTGCAATTGGAGGTCACAAAAGACTCTATATCCCAGGCTACATGACTCCCACATGAAGGCGAAAAGTGGTTCACAAATGCTAAACTGGAAGACGTTCCATGGAGCTTGTTCATGGTCTCTCGCAAATATACTTGTTTCCCTAAAGGTTATCCTATTACCCTCTTGAAACCTCGATGGAACGACCTTATTTTTATTCTGAAACAGTTTATAACATGCGAAGGCAGGTATGGGTTAGTATTTTTATACCATATCCGATTGTTGATGTTGTTCCTAGGGTTTAAACTGAACATGCCCTTTTATTTTCTCATGAGCATGTATAAGATGTCAAAACGTTATAAGATATAGATCTTGAATCCTCTATCAAGCCCGTTTCATCATGGTATTATAATAATTCTATTGGTATCGCACCTGTCTCAAATTGGGGAAACTTGGGAAAGATTCATGTGTCAAAACGATTTTTCCCAGCACGACAACACATTGAACTTACCTTTAAATGTGGACCCCAATTCTGATAATCCCATGACCCAGAGTCAATATTTTGATTCACATAATGACTGTGAAATTAATATACCATTTTCTGCTTCTTTGCAAACCCCCATGGGTAAAAAACCACGATGTGTTTTTACACCTAGAAAATCATTAGAAGAGGTAGTGGATGTTTTAAAAGAGAAGGTTTATTATGATCCTTTTAATGAACCGAATCAGGGTTTTAATGACAAACCTGTTGTTAAGAACATTTGTAAGAGAAAGAAATAGGATAACTCAGATTTGAGTTTTCTGAACAAGAGAGTTGGCCGATTGATATCTAGTAGTTTGTGAAATCGAAAGTAGGATCATTTGAGATCGATCTCAATTATAGAAGTCAATGATCACTGCTCAGATGATGAGATCAGCAATTTCCTTGCACTAGAAGATCCAAATAATCAGTGTCTCGGGAAAACAACTCTTGGTCAAGCTATGAAATATGATTTTGTTTCTACATTACCTCCATTTTTGAAAAGCCAAGAGGGCTTTGCTGGAATTATCCATGACTTGAAACAAGCCAAAAGAAGATTCGAAGAATCCATTGTTGAGTACACTCAACCTCGGCCTGCTATAACACCAGTACATTGTGAAAATTTCTTAGACTGGGTAAAACCCTATTACAGGGACATACCATATTTACATGCACAATTAAATCATTTGGTTGCTCGCAATTCTCTGCTTGAACGAGAAAATCAAGATTTGAAGGCATTCGCAGATCGAACAAGTAAAAGGCCCAAGATATTTGGTAATATAATCATCAAACATGCAACCAAATTCAATGCCATCATTAATTCAAAACTATCTGACCCTTCACTGTCTAATTTCTAAAATGGTAAGAGTTGTTTTTTGTTTTATTTCATTTTACTCTGTTATGAAAATTGAATAGGAAGATTTAATTTTTATTTTATTTGTTAATATAAGACTAGCTACAGAATGTCACGATTCTGTAGCCAGTATATTTCTGAATGTTAGTTGGCATTATTTTCTGAATATCAATTTTGTTTTGTTATCTACAGGAAAATGATGATTATGGTGCTATTTACATGGAGAAACTATCTTGGATCATGCATTGTATAGTTTAGTAGTTGCTTTATTTTATTTTGATAAGACATTGTTATTATGTGATATGTTTTGATGAACCAACTCCTACATGAATGGTTTCATGTTGTACTATTTTTGTAAAACAATCTATTTTTGGGGGATTGCACTAGTTTAAATGGTGATCATTGTTAGTGGTGAAAACAACTTTTGTTGGGATACATTATGGACATGTGATTTGGAGGACTAACATGGAGTAGCTACTCACCATTGGCTTTAGACCTGAGTGATTCTTACCCCATTATGTTCTTTCATTGCCTCAACCTTATGAAATATTATTATGTTTGCTACAGATTTATTCTGGTTATCATATGGTGTTTCATATTATTAAGTATTTAGATGTTGTCTATACGTTTTTATTCCATTTTTATATCTATGATTAATCTATCATTTGATTACTGTTGATTTATTCTGGATATTAAATGATAGATAATATTAATGCTTTGAATTGATTTTCCTTTCATTCTAAGTGTTGATTATCATAAGATCACCATATCTTTACGTTTATCATTCTGTTGTTATATTCTCACTTTAACACACATTTGAATTTATTCTCGGAGTATTAACATTGTTTTGTCACAGGTTTCCCTCACATGCAGGACATTTCGGAGCTCGAATTACATGGGAAGATGATGCAGCCGCACCCTTAGGCACGTCCGCTCTCACAGGATCTTCTCCTTCTCGGCCCGAAGAACCCTAAGGTTCTTATATTTCCCTATCGATAAATCTGCACCCCACAAATTCTCCTATGCACGATCCCCCTTTCTTTACTTATCAGAGGATCGGAACTCGCAACTTCGCAAGTTCACTGTCGATCACTAGGCTCTTGAATCCCCGAGACCCGATGGTCAGTCAACGCTGAATTTCTCTCACTTTGTCGGGACTTCTCTTATCGCGGATTTTCCTTATCGGGATATCGCTACTCGTGATATCGAGGACTATGATTTTTCGACTCCTGATACCCGATGCAATGAAACTCCAATGTATGAGTGAGCTGTCTCTTCACTCCTTGTCACTTATATCAGGATTTCGGAATTTGCGGGATCGCGAATATTGATATCGATGGATTTGGGACTTTCCTTTTCCCAATCCCCGATATGGTATGCCACCTATCCTTCACTAACTCCTGCTTTGGCCCCACACAACTCTTCCATCGGGATATCACATTTCGCGATTCCGAGCGGCAAGATTTGTCTATTCTCGAAACCCCTGATTCTTCGAACCCCGACTTCTTTGGATCTCCTGACACGCGTCCTCAACAATGAACGGCTCTGCCCCTCGTGAGATTTAACCTTAGACCGTTCTCACTTATACTGTAACCTCCCTACACCTCTGTGAGATCCAACGGTCCACGGTGATTCACGAAATCTCCTCGGAAATTTCGTCTGTTCGTTCTTCCTCTACAATCCTTAAAATGAAGAAGTGTCTCCCCACGAGACTCATTCACCTGCTCGCCAACCTGTGACGCTTCCCTCAGAATTTCAATAGTAGCTTCCCTGCGCTTATCCTTCAGTGAATTCGAAGGCCTACTCCCCCTGAGCTTTTCCCCAACTTCAGTCTTCTTGGAAACCTCTTGCTCGCACTCCTTGAGGCAACCCTTCAATCTCAACTGGGTGTTGAAGTTCCTCGACTCTGTGCACTCCTACAGCAGCAGTCTTCTAACACTTCACTCAGGTTCTCAACCCTGAGACTTTCCCTTGGCCTGCGCACTCCTTGCACGGTTCCTGTGCCCAACTGCACCTTCAAGGAAATGAGAACAAAATCTATCTCTAAGTGAACCCTTCTGTCAATGCACTCCTTGCGGACAATTCGACTGCACTCCTTGCAGGAATCCTCTGGCTCAAATATAGAAACAATTAAAACTCATTCTTTCACCCTCTCAGATTCCAAACTCAACCCTGAAATCATATACACAGCATATAAAAGAAAATGTATAACAGGAAGCAAACATTCATGAGCATAACATCAATACACAGAGAATCAGACACCAAACCATGAATTTGAATCAACGTTCTTCTATTAATTCAAATGTCTGTACATGGGTGTTCTTCATACAATTCTCTGCATTCTCTTCTGCTTCTGCTCCTCTATTCTTGCTCAGGCTCAGGCTAATGTTACAATGTACAAATGAGGGTGTCTATATCCGTTTTCCCTCTTGGACTCTAAGCTATCAAATCCAGAATTAAATTCCTATCTAACTGCATTAAGTCTATTAAATGTCGACTATCTACTAAGGACGAGAGCTATCCTCTCAAGGTCCATTTACAATGTACAAGTGCGCCTCATCTTAAATGATTCATTTAAGGTTTTGCGCAACAATTTCCAAGGCAATTTCAAAATTTGCGCTGGCTTATCCAACTATATTCCGCTTCCGCGCTGGCTCGCTTGATGTGTTGGAGATGCTCCTGCATCAGAAGATAAACCCAGTTAATCGATTAGTTACATGTTAGTTTGTTTGTTATTTAGTTAAATTATTTATTAATGGAATAAGATAGCATGAATTAGATTTGATTGTTTATGTATTCTTATTTCATTCATATTTTCTTAGTATTCATTAGTTTTAGATCTTTAAATACTCAAAAAGAAAACGGAAAAATGTATGTGCTTTCTTTATCTCTTTATAAACACTTTTAAGAACATCCATTTCACAAAATGACAAGTAAATCTTACAAGATGTATATAGACTATATATAATCATATGCACATATTCATATTTTTATTTGAGCACTTGTAATTAGTAAACTCATACTCTTAGTTTCATATTTTTTAGATTAGTTTCATTTCTTTTATTATTTTTAGGACTTTAGTTGGCCAACAGAGCCATTAAACTTGTCGGGTCATTTCATTCCAAATGGCTTGGGTTATTTAAACAACCTCGGTCAGGATTTGACCTTCCATTTGACGGTGTGTCACTTACGCCCGTCAACAAATGGCGCTAGAAGGAGGGAAGAGGTAAATTTAATAATTAAATGTTTTACCCCTTAGCCTGTGATAATTCCAGATTTATAATTTCCTCTTTTGTGTCATCTTGAAATGCACGAGAAGGCAGGCCAGAGTGAAAATCTATCCTTGTAGGAGTCTTTGTTTTAATTCCCCATGGCTCCCCAAATCACTGTGTTGGAACATGCTTCACACTTCTTATTACCTGATATTCCCAACGAGATAGTCCCTCGCTTGTCCAAACTCACCTCTGATGGTGGGAGCGATGTATCTTCTAAATACCATATTAACAAGTTTTGGTGTAAATGCATCAAACATGATATTTCTTATTTAAAGGTTTTATGAAAATTGTTTCCTTTTACCTTTAGGGGTCGGATTAAACATTGGTTTGATTCTTTTTCAGCATATCACTTTTTTGATTGTTTTCAATTTGTAGAGGAATTTTTATATGATTTTGAAAACTATGATTACAAGCAATTATGTGAAGAATTTTAGACTTTTCTAATCAATGGAAATTCATCTCCAGAAGGATTTTCAACAACAATTCATCATGTTCTCTGGAAATTTAATCTTGATGGCATGTCATTTGTACTAAATCTCCTCTATGATGCTTTCATCCCTTTCATCCAATCATATTCAATCGAGAATGATGAATCAATTACACATCCTATCCATCAATTGCGAGAAGAGTTTTGTTCGCGGGATGAGAGGAATCCATCAGAAAATTTTTGAACAAGCAAGGGAGGTAGAATCTATTGAAAATGTTCTTACTAGCAATCAAATTGGTTTTTCCTATGAATCATTGTATTTTGAGTCCTCGACTATCGTGGAAGAAGATTCGATGTTGGGTCAGGGTGAATTTCCTCATTCTTCTAACTCTTTCTCTTATTAGTACTTAAATTTAGTCATTGAAGAACACTTAGGTGACAAAAATCATCTTAATCATTCTAACATTCCTATGAAACTGATTAGAGATGTAAATCTACAATTTGAAGAAGAAACCTTAAACCTTCTTCCATAAATCATACCTTATTCACATGAAAGATTATATGTTTTTCATGAAAGTTTTAAATTGTCTATCATACATGAGGCAAATTTAGATGATCATATTATGTTGAAGGATTTATCACCAAAATACAATGAAAGCTTTAAGGAAAGTAGAGAGGAATGTCTTGAGAATACTATTGTTAAATATCATAGCTCAAGAGATTATTTTCATGTGCTCATTTCTAATTCCTTTTACTCTTTATATCCTAATATCTTCTTAGATTCTGGTGGACTTGATACTTTACCCATAGTATCTTACTCTTTTTCATCACAATCAATATTTTTCAATATGCCAAAATTTAGTGAAATTAATTCTAAACATAACATTTATGTAGTCGGATTTGATTCTCTTTCACTTTCATCACTCACATGGGAAAAAGACATGTTGAGAGGCGATTTTACACGATTTATTTTTGAAAAAGACAATGCACTGTCTCTTATGGAGATCAAACATTCTACATTAAATATTCTTTCTTTGGTTAGTTATAATTTTAATGTTTATGCTTCACATATGATCAAATGAAGCGTTCAAACCAACGATCTAATTGATGTCATGAATCCTCATATGATGTGTTCCCCATTGATATATCCATTTCATCAAAGTCATAGTGTGCATCTTAATGTTTATGCCAAGATATTAGAATGGCTTGAAGATTCGTATCTAAAAAATATTCATAATAAAGATAAAGTTGTGCTTACTTTATTTCTACATAAATAGCTAGGAAGAAGCATGACCTATTTCTTTTAGATTCTCCATGTGAAGAAATTAATGAACACTTGGAGAATTGTCAGGAGGATGGGGCACTATGGCCTTTGTTGATGGTAATGTCAAGTCCCCATAATATTGACAAGTCTTCCAAACTTACACTCTTCCACGCCATTATGACCCATATCACAACAAGATTGCAGAATGGTTGGAGGATTCATATATAATGAAGTTTGAAAAGAATGGTAAGGTTGTGCTTGTTTTTTTTTTTCAAATGGATATATAGGAGGTAAGAATGACATATTTATTTTGTATATGCAAATACTACATTCTTTTTTTTTAATTTTCGACTTTTTATGTCTTGCAGGATTGAAGATGCTCTTGTGGCTGCATTGGAAATACAATTTTACTTAGCGTTTTGATCTATTTAGTAGTTAGAGTAGGTTTAGGACTAGGTTTCCTTTAGTTTTATTTCTCACTGTTTCTCTTTGTAATAATGCAGTTATGAAAACAAGTGGGTACACCAAGAGAACCATAATATGAATGTTTTCAGGGAAGTCCAGTTTAATTCTTTTTTCTTCTTTTCGTTGAATATTTATTTTCAAAAACGTAATATCATCATGAAAATTTTAAATGGAAAGTAAAGAGATAAGTAAATTTGAACTATCAACTCAACCCTGACCCACGGTGCCACGAGTAGGACTGCACTCATATTAATAAGGTTTTTTCTATTTTATTTTAGTCTCTCAAGAGATTTTTCACTTTATGATTTCAGATCCACCCTCTTGTAAATATTTTTTATTTTTTTTGTTTTTTATTTTGGTTCTTTTCATTTTTCTTGATTTTGATTTGTCTTCTAAATAAATATATCTAAATGATCATTCTTTTGTTGAAGGGAATCAGAGATCTTATTCATTATCAACAGTTGATAATAGTTCAAGCACCTGAGCATTAAGTGATAAACTCAGATCAACAGAAGTAATTTTATGTTCAATCAGTGTTTCCGGTTTCTCATTAAATTTACAGGAAGAAGTGATTATACTTAACAAACTTCTAACGCCATCCCTGTTTTAATGAAGAAAACTCAATGTGCTTCCCCATACTAGAGATGATTTCTTAACATAAATCTAATTGTCCAAATCATGATGAAAGTCATCAGAACATAAAAATGATTCTTAAATGATCAATCTTTTCATTACTAGATTGCACGATCTTTAGTATCACCCCGCTCTCTTGAATATCATCAACTTCTAAAAATCTATAAACAATTTTTAGAGAGTTGGAAGCACTATAATGTGTGGGAATTGTGTGTAAATGTGTCAGGGCACTGAGCAAGTCTGTTGGCAGCAGGTAAATGTATACATGATACCAACGCAAATTTGTCGAGGTCTTGAATAGGCCTAGTGGTAGCAAAGCAATTCCAGGTTTAAGAAGATCCTCATGTATGTATTTTAATTTGGTCAAGTATGAAGATGTTTTTATCATGAATGGATGACTCTTAGACATGATAGAGGTATTGGAGTGGGTTAAATGACACACCTGCCGAGGATATGGACACATGCTGGCAGCAGTGGCCTTGTCAATGGTATTGAAGTCATCTACATAAACATCACTACACCTGTGATTTAAACAAGATACCAAATAAAATTTTCAGACGGAAATACATCCAATGCTAAAACTATGTTATTTTCTGAGTTATGATTGGAATGCTTGATGTGTCGTCAATTGTTTCTAAAAAATTATTTCATCTGTGCCCCTAACATAAATTTTTTGGTGATGCAGAAATAACTACTTAGCCCGGTGTGTCGCCATTGTTGGAAGCCACCAATTCTGTCAATTTTATCATGATTAAAAGCTACCACAAAGAGATAAAATCTGTTTGTAGTTGCCTCCTCCTTAGTTTTAAAAATAATTCTGTCTTTTTGCTTCAAGGCGATTTATTGGGCTAACTTATTTTATAAGTTTTTGTTTACATTTCATTTGTTTTGTTTAAATTTCATGACTACAAGCATGAAATTCAAACAAAAACTTGGATTGGTAGTCATTCTATAGTCTGTGTTTTTTTTTTCTTCTTCTTTTCTTTTACCAAAGAGATTACATTTTAAGAGAACATATATGTTGCTAAATTGAAGTTCTATACGCTCATTGATTAATTGATTGCCACATTGTTTTTGTATTATGGGATTATCTATAGTTGATTGTATGGTTTGATCATTTATCCATAATC
>ML852108.1:11157-21617 GCA_009831015.1 Picea engelmannii
TTCCAAGTGAAGTGTGATGCTAGTGGATATGCTGTTGGAGGGGTTTTAAGTCAGGATGACCGACCTGTTGCATATTACAGCGAGAAGCTGGATGATGCAAAGTTGAAGTACTCCACGTACGACAAAGAATTCTATGCCATCATTCAGGCATTGAAGAAGTGGAGGCATTATCTCATACCCAAAGAATTTGTGCTGTACAGTGATAATCATGCACTGCAATTCATGAGTCAACAGGAGAAGCTGAATCAAAAGCATGCGAAATGGGTGGAGTACATGCAGAATTTCACATTCGTGATCAAGCACATTTCAGGGACTGCAAACAAGGTAGCTGACGCCTTGAGTCAAAAATGTTTATTGCTGCAAGAATTCAGGGTCAAGACTTTGGGTTTTGAAAACCTGAAAGATATGTATGCAGGTGATACTGATTTTGGGGAAGCTTATGAAGCAACCGAGAATCCGGTGCTCAGAGATAGGAGCCCATGGATAGATTTCTTGATACAGGATGGATTGCTATTCAAGGGCAATCAATTGTGCATTCCAGATTGCTCTATGAGAGAGAATTTGGTAAAGGAGAAACACAGCGGGGGCTTAGCAGGTCATTTCGGACATGAAAAAACATTCGCCAAGCTGAGCGAATCATATTTTTGGCCAGGAATGCGTGCATAAGTGAAGAGATTTGTTGACCGATGCAGAATTTGTCAACATGCGAAAGGCCGAAAACAGAACACAGGGTTCTATCAGCCGTTGCCTATACCAGAGAGGCCATGGGAATCCATTAGCATGGACTTTGTGTTGGGTTTACCTAGAACACAGCGAGGAGTTGATTCCATTTTTGTAGTGGTGGACAGGTTCTCGAAGATGGCGCATTTCATTCCGTGCCATAAGACGAGCGATGCAACCCACATCGCCAATTTATTTTTCAAAGAGATTGTAAGATTGCATGGATTACCGAGAAGCATAGTCTCGGATCGGGATACCAAGTTCATAGGCCATTTTTGGAGGACGCTATGGAAGAAGCTGGGGACTAACTTGGCATTCAGTTCTGCTTACCATCCGTAGACCGATGGACAGACGGAAGTAGTTAACAGGAGCTTGGGAGACCTGTTGAGAAGCCTTGTGATAGAGCATCACACCAGTTGGGATCAGATCTTACCACAGGCAGAGTTTGCGTACAACGATTCTGTGAATCAGAGTACAGGTAAGAGTCCATTTCAAATTTTATATGGAACACAGCCAAGAGGAGTTTCTGAGCTCAGGGAGTCAGAACAGGCTGAAACTAGCAGCGCGAGTGCTGAAGAGTTCTCTGAAGCTATGCAAGAACTTCACACACAGGTGAAGCAGCGGTTGCAAAAATCCAATCAAGAGTATAAGCGCAGAGCCGACCAGAGGAAAAGACAACTTCAGTTTGAAGTTGGTGACATGGTTTTGGCACACCTGAGGAAGGAAAGGTTCCCGAGGGGAACGTACAACAAGCTCAAGATGAAAAAAATTGGGCCGTGTAAAATCCTGAAGAAATTCGGGCAAAATGCATATGAGCTTGAGTTGCCAGAAGGCATCGGGATATCTCCGATTTTCAACATTTCGGATTTATACCCCTACCGGGCTGAAGAAGCAGGCACTGGAATTGAGGAACCAGTGATCCAGTGGCAGAAAAAATTACCAGTTGCACAGAAACCGAGGATGGAGTGCATACTGGATAAACGAGCAGGGAAGAAGACCAGGAGAAAGCAGTATTTTGAATACCTGGTGAAATGGAAAGATCACCCAGTGGAGGATGCCAGCTGGGAGATAGAAGCAGTGATTTTGAAACACGGGCAGACTGTGCAGGAGCTCATGAGCAGGAGCCCATGCAATCTTTTGAGCCGAGGAGTATGATGCAGGAGCATATGCAATTCATCATATGAACCAGCGCGAGGAGAAAGAAGATGACAGCTGGACAAGCCAGCAACCTTTTTGATTTTGAATTTTACCTTGGTATTGTCGCGACGCCGTTTCACTAAAGGCATTCAAAGTTGAACGCGTTTGTAATATAATGTACATAAGGAGGCATTTAACAGTTTTAAATGCTGGTAGATAGGGTTAGCTGTAGATTAGACAGTTTCATCTTCCAGGAGGGAAAACGAATATAGGCACCCTCCTTGTGTAATTGATTATTATTCAGCATTAGCATTAGAAGAGAGAAAAAAGAGCAAAGCAGAGAGCTTGTGAAGAAACTCCATGTACAGACATTGAAT
Organism: Picea engelmannii; assembly: GCA_009831015.1. Lineage (NCBI taxonomy): Eukaryota > Viridiplantae > Streptophyta > Pinopsida > Pinales > Pinaceae > Picea > Picea engelmannii. The sequence goes on from ML852108.1 coordinate 13,392, forward strand.
TAATAGGAAAGCTTTTATTCAATTCCATGGATGTGTTTAGTCTCTTTGTGTTGTTAGTATTCTGCTGTTGCATGCTTGCTTCCTTTTATGCTTATCTTCTATATGCTGCATATGTGATTGCATATTAGGTTAGAAACCTGAGAGAATGAGTTTCAATTGTTTCTCTGTTTGAGCCAGGAGATTCCTGCATAAAGTGCAGTCGAATTCCTCCGCATAGAGTGCGTAGAGGGGGCTAGACAGTTGAACTTTTGTGCTCGGGTTGCCAGAATGAATTAGGTTATTCGAACCGTGCAGGTGAGTGTAGGTCGAATTGAAGTCTCAGAACCGAGTCTGAGAAGGGAAGGTCGAACGCAGGAGAGACATGAGAAGTCTCCAAAGGAGGCAGAGAATCAAAGCTCAGGTGGGATAGCACCCTTTGTTCAGTTGCACAGGACGAAGCTGGCGCAACGGAAGAGTTCTCAGGAGGAAGAGAATCGACGGTTGGAGCTCCCCGTAAAGTTTTGCGAAGTCCCGAGGACCGTCCGATCGTGGAGGAGTTGCGCGGGAGATAACCCGTAAGCACAGGTGTGGAGAACCAAAGTCCATCGAACTTCGGGGTTTCGTCATTCGGGAGTTGGTAAGGTGAGAACCCACACCCCATAGAATCGCGAGTCGCGATTCCCCGAAGCAACCTGAACCGTTGATCTGGACAGGGACATGTGGTGCAGGATCCTGAGGAGTCGGAGCTCGGGGTTTTGTAAGGACCGTGGCCTTGGGTATCAGGAATCGCGAACTCCCGAATCGCGAATTTCCGATAGAACGAGAGGGAGACAGGTGTTAAGGCGTAGGCCTCACCAGAGGTACTGACAGGTGGCGCGATATCAGGGTCTCGACATTCGGGATTTCCAAATGCAAGAAGATCGGGACAGTTGAAGTTGCGATCCCGCGATCCCCGATAGAGTGGAGAGATGAGGTGACGTGGCGCGAAGATAACGCACATGCTATCGGAGTTCAGGGTTCGGGACTTTGAGTGGTCAAGGATTCATGACATCGCACACCCCGATATCCCGATAGGGAAAATCCCGACCTGTGCGAGCGTTGACCGTTGACCCTCGGCATTCAGGGTTCAGGGATTTGATTGCACGAGAACGTACACACAAAGCTCGCGATAGCGCGAACACCGATCTTCCGATTGTTGAAGGGAAAATCGCCGAAGGAGCCTACTGTGGGTAGTGGACTCCCGAGTGGAGAGGAGAGTACTTTGACTCTTCGGGCCCGTGTGTGTGTGAAGAAGGTCCTGGTGGGAGCGGCTTGCTCGGTGAGGGGCAGGTTGCGTCATCTTGTCTCTTAACTTGGTGCAATGTTATTTTTGCGTGTTATGATCATTCCTTCTGCACAAGTTCTGATACCTTGGTACTTGAGCACCCCCCTTTTTTTTTCCAGCACAACTCAAATTACTGCACAATCTATTGACCTTCTTGATAGAGTTTCAACCAACTCCCATTCACCATTCCTTCCAATAATTTTCCATTCAAGGTTTCCAACCGCATAACATCTATCTCGGTTAGTTGTTGGATTACATATGGTCCTAACCAGAGCATTCGAAACTTCCCTGGATGCTGCATATACTTGTTGTCATAGAGTAGTACCAAATCGTCAACTTGAAATTTATTCTGTTTAATGTTTCGATCATGCCAGGACTTCTCTATGGTTTTCTGAACCTGCTGATGAAATACTATAGCAAACCGATCCTCCTCAAGCTGTACTAACTATGCCAACCTCTCCTCTATCATTCCAGTATCCGAGAGCTCAGTGATTGTTGCAATGTGTAGACTAGGTAGAATGAACTCCATTGGCATCATTTCTTTCTGTTCATAGACCAATCAGGAAGGTGTTTGTTCTGTCAGATTCTTACTTGTAGTTCTATAAGCCCATAATACTACAGGGACTCATAAGTCCTAATAGTCTCTCCCTACATTGCATATCTTTGTCTAAGCATTCTCCAAGATCTTATTAAAATATTCCACTATGTCATTGGCCCGAGGGTGATATGGTGTACTCTTTTGATGATGAATCTGAAACTCCCCATTCAATGCTGCAATTGTTTTGTTAAGGAAGTGCATACCTTGATCACTAAGTAATATGCGTGGACATCCAAACCTCGTGACTACATTCTTGAACAAAAACCGTGCAACGGTCTCTGCAGTACAATCGGTAATTGGTGCTGCTTCTACCCACCTTTTCAAGTACTCTGTCATAGTGATGATGTACCTTTCCCTTGTTGTTCTTGCTTGTGGATTGATTGGTCCTACAAAGTCAATGGACCACTTATCAAATGCTTGCAATGTAACCTGTGGATTTAACAACATTTTATCTCTCCTTGATGGTTTTCCCACTCTTTGACATACATCACAGGACTGACAATACTCCTTCACATATTTGTGAAGCGTAGGCCACCAAAGCCCCACGCATAAAATATTTTGTGTCATTTCTCTTCCTGTGTAATGTCCTCCAACAATTCCATCATGCGCTTCTTCAAGTATAATCAGCCTTTCATGTTCTAGTACACAACTTCACAATATTCCATCTGCACCCAACTTATATAAATTCCCTGCAATCAACTAATAATCTGCTGCTTTCACTACCAATTGCTTCTTCTGTGCAACTGCCATTTCGGAGGGAGCCATACCCGTACTTAGAAACTCCACAATGTCCGAGAATTAATCATCCACCATCCTTACTACAAATAATTGTGCATTTAGGAATCTATCATCTAAATTATGTGGATATTCTCTTGTCAATATGCGTGATAGATGATATGGTCCTGCATTCAACTTCCCTAGTTTTACTACGACCTCAAAGTCATATTCTTGAAATCATAATATCCATCTGCATATTGTTCCTCCTAATATGGGCTTGTTGACTAAGTACTTTAATGTAGAATGGTCTGTATACATCTTGTGGGACCCCAGTAAGTAGTGCCTAAACTTTTGTAGCGCATAGACCATTGCCAATCCTTCCCATTTTGTAGTTGTATAATTCGTTTACGATATAGGCAACTTCCTACTTGCAAAAACGATTGGATGATCTATGTCCCCTTCTCCTAGTTGTGACAACATTATGCCCAATGCTATGGATGATGCATCTACATGTACATGGAACTCCTTGTTCCACTCCAGAAAGATCAAAATTGGTGCAGTTACCAGTTTATGTTTCAAAGTTTCCATCCCCTTTTGGCAGTCCTCATTCCATTGAAACTTGTCTTCCTTCTTTAGTAAATTTTCCATGGGTGCTGTAATTTGCACATATCCTTTGACAAATTTCCTATAATAACCTGTATGACCCAACGTTTCCCTTAGCTGTCTGACTAATGTCAGAGGTTCCAACTCTAGAATTACTGCAATATTAGTTGGATCGACTAATAGTCCTTGTTTGCATACTACATGTCCTTGTAGAATTCCAAACGACACACACAATATACACTGCTTTAAGTTCAAAGAAATATGACATTGTCTGCACTGATCTAACATGAGTTAAAGAACTTCCATATGTTCCTGTAGTAGACTGAACACCGTCCAATCATCCAAGTAAAATTCCAAGAATTTATGGATGAACTCCTTGAATGTTTCCACTACTACCCTAGAAAATACCGCAGGGGCATTCTTCAATCCAAATGGCATAACTGTATACTGATAACTGCCCCACTCCGTCGCAAAAGTGGTCTTGTGTCTATCCTCCTAAGTGATTCTTATTCGATGGTACCCATAGAATCTATCTGTAAAAGCATAAGTTTCCTAACCTCCTACATTTTCCAGTACTTCATCCATGAATGGCGTTGGAAATGGATGATGTAAGCATGCATCATTTAGTTTCCTTAGATCCATGCATATCCTAATTCCTCGTGTCTTCTTGTCCTACGCCACCATTGGGCTAATCCACTCAGATTCTTCTATTGGTTCAATGATTCCCACATCCAACATCTTGTTTATTTCAACCTTGACCTTCTCCTTGTACCTCAGGTTTAACCTGTAAGGTCATTGTCGTACTGGTTTAGCTCTAGGTTTCAGTAGGATCTTCATCTCACCTAAGTATCCTACTATCCTCTTCATCTCTGAAAATGTTGTTGGGAATAAGTCCTTATATTCCTGCAATAAGTCTGCAACTTTCTCAATTATCTCATCGTTCCAATAATCTCCCATCTGTGCAGACTTGGGATTCTTCGTCGTCCCAATATTCACCTTCTACATCTTTATAGGCTATGTGTATGTGGCATATGCAAGCTCTGGCCATTCTACTGCTCGTTCTCTTTCTGTCTTAGGTATTTGTACATTTCTAGGATCCTCTTCCTCGTACTCTTCCTTCTTTACGTTATAGAATTCCAATAACTTATGGACAATCATGTTGGCTTTATGCACACTGCATACTAGCACTACTTCCATCGTCTCTACCTCTGAGAAGATATTTGTTTGAATCGCCTGTAGTGTTGCATATATAGATGAATATTCATGTTCAAATGTGAATGTGATTTTGAATCTCTGGGCCAATTCTTCCCATCTTGTTGTCTCTCTGTGCATCTCCAATTCTAAATACCAATTCTTCGGGATTGTATCCAAAGTGTGTATGAATCTGTGTGTCCACTCTATTTTTTATACTGAGCGCCATAAATCCCTACATTTTCCCATGTAAACCATCGGGTCACTCTCTCCTGTGTACTTCTGCGCAATTATTTCTTCCTCGGAGCCAAAGTGTATTTGCATTAGTCTACTGCATAGTGACCAGTCTTTCATTCCCTATGTGTGTGCAACCCACCATCTAGCTGGAGTTGCCTTTAAGACGACATCCAATGCCAACAACCTTTGTTGTTTGGGTACCTGTAACTCAAATTATTTTACAAACATGCCTATCTTAGTTAGTCCATATTACCTTGGTGGGTCACATAGGTCCGTTCCAATCTAGCGCAAGGATCATTTTATACATGCACATCATCTAGTTGACACTTCATGCATACTCTACTGCCAAATATTTAGAATGACTTCTAAATCTGATGTGCACGCACTGATAGTTCTCTAAATCAATGCACTATCCATTGTTGGTTCGACATAATCCTCCATACGTGCAGTCAAAATGTATGAGTTGTCAATGTCATTCCCTCTGGCTGGATCTGTGTATCTCTTTCCTTATGATGGGTCCAAGGGTGCAGTAAATTTCATATCCCCAACCTTGAATATAATCTACCTCCTTTTCAAGTTAATGGTTGCTTGGTTATCGAAAGCCCATTTCAGTCTCATCAATGTTGGATATGGTTTACTATCATCTACGATCTCAATAACTTCAAAGTCTTCCACACTGTGCACCCCATCTATATTCATAGGTAATCCTGTCAATCACCCAATCAGGACTATCTTATGTTGATTCATGAGCCTTAACTAAATATGGGACCATACTAGCCCAAGTTCGCCCATCATCTCGCATGTCTACTTAGGTAGCACATTCACATCAGACCCTAAGTCCAAGATAACATTATCCACATCATACTCTCCAATTTGTGCATTGAACCTAAATTCTCTGTTGGTTCTCTTCCTACGCAGTACATGGTTTTCCATTCTTTGTGCGACTGTGGTTTCTCTTCCTCTTGTGTAGGGGTCAATAATGCCATACAATGTACAAAGCGTAGTTCCATATTTCATTAGTTCTACACAATTCCTTGGGAATTCCGTTAGTGTACTTACCTTCGCAATTGGATTCTTTGACACATCACGATCTTCTATACGAGGCAATGATGATGTTGATGCTCCCCCATGTTGTCTAGGTATTTCTTTTCTTGCTCTCTGATATGTCTCTTTTTCTTGCTGTGGATCTAATGTTGGTATAGGCCTTGCTGACTTCCTTACCCACTGCTCAGTATTCTTTCCTTGATTCATCATATCAATCCCTGTTCTAGCTCCTCCATGCGTAACAACTACTACTTTTGGTCCTTCATTGCGTCTTTCGGCTCATATCATCTGCATATTCTGATTTGGATTCTGGTTTGGGTTTCCTTTGGCATGCCACTTCACAACTAGTTGAGGACAGTCTTCTGTCGAGTGATCCAATGCTTTGTGTACATGGATTTTGGCAATCGTAGGCCAAGTGTCAAGGTTGATTACTGTTGGGCCCGAGATATGATCATTTTCATGACATTATTATACACTTTTTTCCATATGTACATATGCATTTTTCATCTTTCAAAGGAGCTTTTTGAAGAATTTTATGATAAAATGGTATAATCGGCATAAGGTACGTGTATTTCATGTTTTATGATTAAATCAAGTTTAATTTATCATGTTTTTATGCTTCCAAGAGTTAATTCATGTTTTTCGGCTGTTACAGGGCAAAACGCACCATGTTTCTTGATCCGACACTTGATCCAACACTCGTTCCGGTACCCGATCCGACACTCGTTCCAACACCCAGTATTGCACAAAAACGCAAGGCGAGTTCGAGGTTATGGTATTGGCGGCCAGTGATGGACAAATCGAGCATGTGGGTTTTGTTTATCATCGTCCCCTCCAGCTACTAAGCTCAAGACAACTCGATTTCAGTTGTCCAAAGAGGGCGATTATTGGCTTCCTCCGTTTTGTTAGTTATGGCCACATTTATTGTATTTTTCTGAATTTAGAGGTGGTTCGACCCTCCTGTGGTCGACCACTTGGTTTGTAAACCTATAAATACTACCAGGATGGTCATTAGATTGTTAAGCAAGTAGAATAGCCATCATATTGGAGATTAAATCGTTGTACTCTGTTTTTGATTTTTCACATTGCCAGAATAGTGCCAGAACTACGTATTTAACTTTCATGGTGAATTCGGCCTGCTGAAGTTCATGGTGTTCTTGTAGAAGGTAGCCACGACTTGCTGGGGGGCCCACCAGCAGTCTGGTGATGATCGGTGTTGTTTATACATTTCATAATTTAAATTGTCTTTTATTTCCTGTACATGCATGTTTTAATTAGCTAGCTGTGATTTAATTGTTTTATTGTTCTTTTGCAGGTTAGTGTGATGGGTTATGTTAGCATGAATTAGTTTTGTAGGCTAGGAATAGACTTGCAAGTCTCTACACTAACCCAATATGCATTTAGATATTAGATTAAGCTTTTATTTATGATCTTACAGTCAAGTTTAAAACAAAGTTTTTAGAATAAAAGAGAGCTTTATTTGGGTTTCCTTTGACAGGGGTCTTTGATGGATGGATAGATTTAATTCTAGTTCTTAATCATACTTTGCTTCTCTTAGTTTTAGATAGATTTCGTTTGTTTAGTTGTTGGTTAATGTAATTGTCAATTTACTTCTTAATATCATAGTTTAATTTCTATTTTTAATTCATTTTCTTATCATAGTTTGAATGGTTAAAATAGACATAGTATAGTTTTATTTCATGCAATTTCCTTTCATAGATTAAAATGCAATTAAATTTCTTAGTTAAATAATGATAATCTCATTATATTGTTGATGGTTTATACATGAATATGCAGGGTATTTAACATTACTTTTATCATGGCTAAGTTTTCATTGGACTGTTTACTTCACACCTTTCATTTTGCCATTGAAATTAGTATTGAGCTTATACCATTAGAACTACCCTTTGTTGTCAAGTGTCATCGAGATATCATCCGTCACCACTGAAGGCATTCACACAACCACCAACATTACATTTGCGTGTTTCATAGATTAAAGATAGTTTCTTGCTTTCGTAGATTAGAAGAGATAGTTTCTTGTTTTCATCAGTTTAGTTGGTAGTCTTTCTTGCTCTCAATAGAATAGATTTCCTTTCATGCATTGCATTGAGCATTTAAATTTCCTTTCATGCAAGAGAAATAGTTTTGCATTAGGCATTTAGTTCACTTGCCTCTTAGAATAGCTAGTTGTTCAATGAGAAGTCTTTGCTTACTTGTCCCTTTGCTTTAGTAGGATAGATAATTGTCTTTGCTTACTTGTCTTTTGCTTTAGTAGGTTAGTTAGGTGTCTTTGCTTACTTGTCTATTTGCTTTAATAGGTTAGATAGGTGCTTTTGCTTACTTGCTTATTTAATTGCTTTCATAGGGTAGCTTCTCATTGAATGTAGGTGGGCAAGTTAAAAGTAGTTTTCTTTCATCATTTGCTTAGTATGCTTAGTAGTTTACCTTTGCTTATTGTCATGAACTAGTTTGCTTTGAATAGGGTTTTTACTTGCTTTCTTAGGAACTATCCATCATTCCTTGGCCCAAAAGT
>ML852109.1:16350-30781 GCA_009831015.1 Picea engelmannii
GTCAATGTTTACAAGATAGTAATGGCAGTAATGTCACTTCATCAATAAATACTAGAATGATACAACATTCAATACAACAAACAACCTCTTAAATCAATTAATGCCTTCAACTACCATTCAATTACTCAAAAGATAAAACGTTGTTGCAACAAAGATGAAATATTCAATGATGACATCAGCAACTTAGGGTTAGTAGGTTAGTCTAGGCTAGGGTTAGTGTAGTTAGGGTTTCAATTCAAAAAAGGTTTGAGAGTATTTTAGATCCAATTCTACTTTAATGTTTGAGGTTGGAGATCAGTGCCTTAGGGTTAAATGGAGTCAATTATGAAGGACGCAAGAGTTGAAGAGGATGAGACTTAAAGGACTAGAGGGATAAGTTTTGAAGTGTTGCTAAAGCAGGGCTTCAAAATCGTAACCCTAGGGGAGAGAGGCTCACTCTGGTGTTGCTAAAGCAAGGCCTTATGCTCTCTCCTCCTTCCCGACAAACAACTAGCTCAAATGAAATGCGAAGTCAAGACAAGAGGGTTTAAAGAGGGAGAGTGTTGCTAAGGCAAGGCTCTTTCATCAAACCCTAAAAGAAAACGACCCTAGGTGTAGATAACCTAGGCCTGGGACGTCCTCTTCCTCTTGAAGTAAAAAAGGTACGGCCAGCTAAAGGGAAGAAGAAAAAGGAGTGTAGCTATGGCTAGGCTCTCTTCTTCTTCTTCAATGGCTAAAAGTTTTTCTATTAGGGGACATGAGACAAGGACCTACTTGTGTGCTTGTCACCTAGGGTTTTTATTTAGCAAATTATAAATACATGTAAGAAATAAGACCACAACCATTCAATCAAAAAGTTTTGCAGAAAAATACTTACAATTCATCAAGAAATAATCATGCAAACCCTAGTTGTAACACCTTCCTTCAAGAAAAACACCATAGAATGCCAAAAATCTCTTCCTTCAACAAGTGCGCCTTCCTCAAATCAACCAATAACCCAAATAGGGCGCAAATGTTAGACCTCACCAAGTGGTGAGTGAAATATGATGATAAAATGAGAGTCAAAACCCTCAATATATAGTGTATCAATGACCTAATTTTACTTTTTAGGTCATAAAAAGGTCGACAAGGCCATAATGTCAAAATCATACTTTTTTTACATTAAATGTTAAGTAAAAGCCCTAATCAAGCAAAAGGTGAGACGTCAAGCCCCTCTGAGGGAGACGTTAGCCCTTTCTAGGGCTAGTGCAGCGTCCATAAGCAAAACGTTAGCCCTCCAGGGGCCTCTCCAACATGCCACACATGCCACTGCTCCCCAGTCTGCCTTTATTTTTTTGCTTGCTTTATTCTTTTATTTGCTTTTCTTCTTCTTTTTCATTATTTTGCTTGCTTTATTGAATATTTCATCTTTGTTGCAACAACGTTTTGTCTTTTGAGTAATTGAATGGTAGTTGAAGGCATTAATTGATTTAAGAGGTTGTTTGTTGTATTGAATGTTGTATCATTCTAGTATTTATTGATGAAGTGACATTACTGCCATTACTATCTTGTAAACATTAACTTCGTCAACACTTACTTTTAATTGCTCATATTGAATATCAGATAGTCTTTAATATATGAAGTACTAACCATATTTCCTTGTTGTATTGTCTCAAGCAGGTGCTTTTCTTTTCTTTGGTTATACTTTATTATTGGCTGTTTAGCCGGGACTATCTGATTGGAGGTGATCTGTGAAAGGGGTAACTTGTTCTTGTCCTATTATCCTTTGCCCTTTCAAAACCCCAGGTCATTGGGGACGTCTCCCCTGGGCCTAGCCTCCCTAAATAGAAAGAGTCTTCCCATCATGGTCACATTGGGTGGGATAGGTTCTTGTTACGCCAGTTTGGCCCTCTACCTTATAGCCTTTTATCCTAGCTACAAACTGTGCGATAACATGCGTGTTCCTCCAAAATTGTCCACCAATTAGATCCTACAAAGACAAATATGCACACCCTCCAAGGATCTCAAGTCATAATATCATGGTGAGTAAATCAAATCAATAAATGAGCCACCTAAGCATGTGCATCAAAGGTTACCTGGTCAAACAAGTAATTTCTCAAAGACATTATGCAACTTACCAAGCTCAGATATGGGAGGGTTGACGAGGTGTCCTATTGGGTGGATCTTTCCCTAGGTCAAGTAGTGTTTCCCAAGTGATCCCTCTCTAAGCCATGTGAAGTAGATGAAGTGGTTATGGGTCAAGAATCACTGGGCATGGGGTTCATGACATACAAGGGGTTGTAGTGTCTAATTCATGGGTGCCTTTGTAGAGAGTGTGTGGCACCTTCATTTGTAATGCATTTTTTCCAAGCCCGTCCTCTTGCCATTCTTTGTTTCTTTCATGTTTAAAGGACGAGTTGAAGGCCACTGTCCTCGCGTGATGTCCAGATAATGACAATGTTACTCATAAATACCTTGTAGAAATGAGAAGGTTGGCTCGTGATGAGACCCCATTTCTCTCAGTTGTGCAACTGAGAGCCACTACCCTGGCTTGGTGGCCAGATGATGGTAATGTCATACCGCTAAATACTCATGATCATGATAGGTCGGCTCGTGATGAAACCTCCCATCCTCCAAATAACCCCCTAAGCACTCTATCATTTATTCTTGTGGGTCCCCTTTTTCTTACAAAGAAGCGTTTCATTGCTTTCTCGAGGGATCCCTGGGCGAAGCATCTCGAAGGTTTATATATAGTCTTTTATCTTTTTTAGCCAACAACAATCCCTCTGGGCCTTCATCCCCTTCTTCCCATAGAATGAGGGACAACCCCTTCTTGGGTCAATACACCCTAAAATCCCAAGAGACAAAGAAATAAGGGTTTTAAGTGATGGAAAGTGGTAAGTATGGCTGGGAACGGTATGATGGTGTCTTCAAGGGAGTTCCTAGTAGCAAACCCATTCCCGAGGAAGACCACTTACTAGGGCACAATGTCAACCACCAAGGTGAAACAGGGCAAAAGGCATAATGTCCAAGCATATGTCATGAAATCTAAAGCAATCTAAGATACAACATATTCAAAATGCCTCAAATATTGAAATGACACTCACCATAATACTTGACTTGTACGTCATGGAGAAAGGCCCAATGCCTCTCGGAATCCAACTAGTGTGGTGGATGCCATTTGAACATCCTAACCTCTATGGTGGTGAGAAGGGTCTCCATCTATGCAAGTGGATATTGTCGATCATGTAGTCTCTCGACACTCCATATCTGCAACCTGAGGGCCTCAAGACATGATCTCCTTAGTTATCCCACAAAATGGGGATAACATCTGACTCCTACTTGGGGACATGTGTTCATCGTAGAGTGCATGAGAACCGCAACATCTCTCGATAGACCCGTGTCTTCCAAAACTCAGAAAAAAACGTCAAAGCATCTAGGGTAGTGCTATCACCCTTTGTCCATATAAAAAAAAAAACACCAAATGAAAGCTAATCTAGAAAAGAAAAATTTAGCATTTTTTCAAAAACTTCTAGACTAAGCATGAAATCGATATGCAATTAGAGAAAAATGAAAAACAAAATGCATCTAAACTAAATTGAGAAATCAAGATGCAAATGCTAGAAATCAAAATGACTTACCTACTTACCTAGGGTCCTTGGGGCCCTGGAGATCATGCGATAGATGATGTTAGATGAAGTCATACAACTAGTGCAACTAGTTGATAATCCCATCAAAGTATCCACCCATGTGCTTGATTATGTAAAACAACAAAGATAAGTCGAGCACGTAAAGATCATGAGCATAAATAGATATATAATCAATTGTGAAATGAAACTCATGGAGATGGGTGGGAGGGAGGAAATCTTGTTGGAGCTACTAGATGCAGACGAAGGCTTATCTTCATCCTCCTGAACATGATTGATGCTTCCCGGAGACTGAGAAGATATGAGATGTCCTAAGAAGACCTCATGATTTCCCTGAGAAGAGGAAATGAGGTAAGGGACATGCTCAGGTCTAGGAAAAGAAAGTGCGCCCTCTTTATCTTCGAATCCTTGTAGAAATCCTCAATATGAAAGTATTTCCTCTTTGTAGAGTGAGCCTCTGATCACTCTAAGGTGGCCATGTCCTAGTATTCCTCCAAAATTGAGGACGAAGATGGTTGAGAGTCCTCGAAAAAATCTGTAATCATGTCATCATCAAGCTCCCAAACATATGAATCATATACACATGAAAAGTAGTCCTCTTGTTAAGGTTTAAGCTATTATTAGAGTTATTTGCATTTCACTAGATAACAATAGCATAGATAGGATCACTGAGAAATACACAATCACAAGAGACACATCATTTATCTAGGGAAACCCTCATGGGGGAGGAAACCCAACAAAACTTCCTTATTATAGATAGCCAATACAATGCCAAGAGATAACTCAAACAAATACAAAAAGTCCTCTCCCAAGAATGTGCCTCTCTCTCTCTCTCTCTCTCTCTCTCTCTCTCTCTCTCCTCCAACTACAGCTCTGAACTTGTCTCTTGATGAACAAGTGAGTGTGTGTCTAAGTGAGGCGCTAGCCTCCTTATTTATACAATTCTGGCACGTGTGGAGGTGTCTTTTCACTGGTAGGGCCGAATTCTTCTTCTGGGTGGTTATAACCACCTTTAATATATATTTTGGGGCCGACTTCTTATTCTGCCTATTATAATTATGTTTTGACCAATCCACAAAAGGGGATTTGGTCATTTACAATACCCGACATGATCAATCCACAAAAGGGGATTGATCTAATGAATAATGCATCAATAATAATTAGAATACTCTTTGTAGTTACATTATTTCAACACTCCCCCTTAACAAGAAGGGTATTCTACAACAACATCAGGCAAGAGAGAGGACAACATCATCAACAACATTAGGTGGGTAAGAGGACAACATCATCAACAACATCTTGGAACACTGACTGTCATATCTATAAATCATCGGAAGTTTTTCTCATCAACAACATCGTCATTCATAATGGAATGAAATCATCATCTGCATCAATATGGATTAGTATAAAACTAATACATCATCATCACCACAGCACGAGGTTGGTCACATCATCACAGCACGAGGCTGGCACATCATCACAGCACGAGGATGACACACAACACAACAATTAAGCTGGAATCACAACACAACAATTAAGTTGGAATCACAGCACAACAATTAAGCTGGAAGCACAACACTAGGCTGGCATCTTGACACAACAATTAAGCTGGAAGCACAACACTTAGCTGGCATCTCAACACAAAAATTAAGTTGGAAGCACAACACTCGGCTGGCATCTCAACACAGCAATTAAGTTGGAAGCACAACACTCGGTTGGCATCTCAACACAACAATTAAGTTGGAAGCACAACACTAGGCTGACATCTTGACACAACAATTGAGTTGGAGGCACAGTACTAGACTGGCATATCAACACAACACTACTCCCCCTTTTGAGGGAGGTCCTTTCAAACTATACCGAGCTTATCTCGAAAGTGCTCAAACTTTACACGAGATAGAGGCTTGGTCAACACATCGGCAACCTGTTCATCCGTGCTAATATATTGGAGCTTTATGGCTCCTCTCTGGACCATGTCATGGATGTAATGGTATCGGATCTCTATGTGTTTCGACTTGTCATGAAATACAGGATTCTCTGTCATCTTTATGCAGCTCTGGTTGTCACATAGGATCATGGTTGCTTCCATCTCTAGGTCGAATAGACCCGTCAACAACTTTCGAAGCCATATAGCTTCACAACTGGCAGAACATGCAGCAATGTACTCTACTTCCGTTGTACTGAGAGCAATGTTTGATTGCTTCCTACTCTGCCATGAGATCATGGCTGATCCCAAACTGAAACAACGTCCTGAAGTGCTCTTCCTATCAGAGACACTTCCAACCCAATCTGAATCAGTGTACCCACTCATTGCGAAATCATGATCTCCATCATAATTGAGACCACAATCTAATGTACCCTTAAGGTACTTCATCACATGTTTTGCAGCAACTAGGTGAACATGTCTGGGTTCTACCAGAAACTGACTCAAAATGTTCACAGCAAAAAAAATATATCGTCTGGTGTTAGTCAAGTACATCAACGATCCAATGATCTATCTATATAGAGTGGCATCAATCAATTCTGACGAAGTGTCAACCAATAGCTTCAACTTTGCTTCCATGGGTGTATTCATGACTTGCACTCTAACATGTCGAATCTCTTCAAAATTTCGACTGCATACTTCCCTTGGTTAAGGAAGATTCTCTCTGGGCTCTGCCATACCTCAAGACCTAAGAAATAATGCATTAGGCCAAGGTCTTTCATCTCAAATTTTGAAGCGAGATTCTTCTTACATTCGGTGATGAGCTTTTCTTCTCTAGTTAAGAATAATTCATCCACATACAACAACAATATCACCAGCTCATCATTCATAACCTTGAAGTAAAGGTTAGAATCTTCTTTACTCTTGGTAAAGCCCAAGCTCGTCAGAAAACTGTCTATCCTGCCATACCAAGCTCTAGGAGCTTGCTTCAACCCGTACAGAGCCTTCTTCAACTTGCAGACATGAGTCTTCCTGTCTTCAACTTCAAATCCTTGAGGCTGTTCTATATACACTTCTTCTTTGATGACACCATTTAGGAAAGTTGTCTTTACGTCAATCTGGTGTAACTTCCACTTCATCTTAGCTGCAAGGGCTATGATGGTTCTGATCGAAGTGTATCTGGCTACATGAGCGAATGTCTCTTCATAGTCAATGCCTTCCTTTTGAGAAAAGCCACGAGCGACAAACCTTGCTTTATACTTCTCAATACTTCCATCAGCAGCATGTTTTATTTTGAAGAGCCATTTGGAAGATACAACATCCTTGTTCTTCAGTCTGGGAACTATTTCCCATACATCATTCTTTATTATGGATTGGTATTCTTCTGTCATGGCATCTGCCCATTCTTTCTTCTGAATGGCTTCTTCAAAGCGGGTAGGCTCCTTCTCTAGGAGATCACACATCAAAGCCATATAACTAGAGAATGGCTTAGGTCTATTCCCCTGTCTCGTGGTTCCTTCGGGAACACCATACTTCTCTCCATCTTGAATAAGCTCCCTAGCCCAAGCAGGCTTTCTCTTATGGGAGATCGTCATCTAAGGAGGTTCTTGAAATTCTACTATGTCATGATCTTCTAGAATTTCCTCATCAAGGGAAGCTATGACTTCTCTCACTGGTTCTGCAACTCTGGGAACCTCCCTCACTGATTCTGCAACTCTGCGAGCTACAGGTTCCTCTTCATATACTTCTTCAAGCTGACATCTTCTTGATTTCTTGAGTGCTTCATCTTCATCAAAGGTCACATCCCTGCTGATCTCAATGTGATGGTGACCTGGTATATAAATCCTGAAGGCCTTGGAGGCCTCACAGTATCCCACAAATATTCCCTTCTTTCCCGAGGGTTCCAACTTGTTTCTCTTCTCTTTCGGAATATGTACAAATACTGGGTAGCCAAATATTTTGAGATGGCTAACCTATGGCTTCTTTCTGGTGAACATCTCTTCCGGGGTTTTGAACCCAAGTGCACTATGGGACAATCGGTTTTGTACATATATTGTTGTCATTGTTGCTTCTTCCCATAAGCACATTGGAAGATCTTGATCATGGATCATGGTCTTCACTGCTTCCATTATTGTTCTGTTCTTTCTTTCTGCTACACCGTTTTGTTGAGGATTATAGGGAGTGGTGAGCTCCCTCTTGATCCCGACATCTTTGCAGAAGTTCACAAACACTTTTGAGGTGTATTCTCCTCCATTATCTGACCTAAGTATCTTGATCTTTCTTTCAAAAAGATTCTCTATCAAGGCTTTGAATTCCTTTAATTTACTGAACACTTCATCTTTTGATTTCAAAAAATAAACCCAGGTATTACGAGTGGTTATGGGTCAAGACTAACTCAACATGGGGTTCATGACATACAAGGGGTTGTAGAGTCTCATTCATGGGTTCCTTTGTAGAGGGCATGTGGCACCTTCGTTTGCAATGCATTTTTTCCAAGCCCATCATCTTACCATTCTTTGTTTCTTTCATGTTTTAAGGAATGATTTGAAGGCCAATGTCCTCACGTGGTGTCCAGATAATGACAGTGTCACTCACAAATACCTTGCAGGCATGAGAAGGTTGGCTCATGATGGGACCCCCTTTCTCTCAGTTGTGCAACTGAGAGCCACTGCACTGGCTTGGTGGCTAGATGATGGTAATGTCATACCACTAAATACTCATGATCATGATAGGTCGGCTTGTGATGAGACCTCCCATCCTCCAACTAACCCCCTAAGCACTCTATCATTTATTCTTGTGGGTCCCCGTTTTCTTACAGAGAAGTGTTTCATTGTTTTATTAGGGGATCCTTGGGCAAAGAATTTGAAAGGTTTATATATAGGCTTTATCTTTTTTAGCCAACAACAATCCCTCTGGGCCTTCATCCCCTTCTTCCCATAGAATGAGGGACAACCCCTTCTTGGGTCAATACACCCTAAAATCTCAAGAGACAAGGAAATGGGGTGTTTAAGTGATGGAAAGTGGTATGTATGGTTGGGAACGGTACGATGGATTCTTCAAGGTAGTTCCTAGTAGCAATCACATTCCCGAGGAAGACCACTTACTAGGGAACAATGTCAACCAGCAAGGTGAAACAGGGAAAAAGGCATAATTTCCAAGCATATGTCATGAAATCTAAAGCAGTCTAAGATACAACATACTCAAAATGCCTCAAATATTGAAATGACACTCACCATAATACCTGAATTGTACCTCATGGAGCAAGGCCCAATGCCTCTCGGAAGCCAGTTGATGTGGTGGATGCCATCTGAAAATCCTGACCTCTATGGTGGTGAGAAGGGTCTCCATCCGTGCAAGTGGATAATGTCGGTCACGTAGTTTCCCAACACTCCATATCTGCAACCTGAGGGCCTCAAGACACGATCTCCTTAGTTATCCCACAAAATGGGGATAAGAGTATAAACATAATAAATGTAAGAGGACTTACTAGAAGGTTCTATTTCTAGAAGGGTCCTCCCTAGAATGTTCTTAGGTGGCTGGTAGCACTATATAAAATCATTCAAGCAATGTAATGGGATGTGAAGAAGACATATTGTATTTGGAGAGTGTATCTCATTAGGAGGTTTCCCTTTCGAAGAGGCAAGTGAACAATAGGGGATCCCTTCCATAATATGATCCATTGTATGGTGTTTCCCTACCTCAGGGGTTTTCATAATAATAAAGTGGGAGTTTTTCTATATTGTCTCTGCATATTTGTGGTGTTTTTGTATGCAAGTCTTTGGTTCTTAACAAAGGATGAGGTTGTGGGGGTCATCATTACCTATATCTTACGGGAGATTCTTTTTCACATCAGTTGAATCGATTTCTCTCTTCAAGTTTGAAACAAGTTGAAGTCGTTGTTCGACAGAGTCGATGAAAGCCACGTCATGCAGTTGGAAAAATAGTTGATCTCTCTCGATCCTCATTCTTTTGACATAATAGAGGACTATTTGGCGCGTGTAAAGGAACTCCAGTTGAAATTGGGTGAATGTGGAAATAATTATCAAAAGAAAGATGGACAACTCATCGAGTTGGTCCTGATGAACTTGAGAACACCTTTCGACGTGTTTGTTTCAATTTTTTGCGCCAACTGGCAGGCACACAAGGAAGATGGTAAGGATTACACCTTTGAATATTTATGTGGTCTTTTGATCACTGATCAACACAAATTGCTTGAAGAAGACAAGCTTGATGGTAAACATCAAGCCCACTTGCTCAAGGGAAAGAGAAACCTGAATCACAGGGAAATAGGACGTTTTGATACCCCTACACAAACTTGACCTAGATGACTTGACCAAAAACCTAAAGGGAAAATAGATGCACCTCGTCAAAGTCGAAAGAAGAAGACATGTCAGTACTATGGAAAGATTGGACATGTAGAGAATGTATGCTACAAGAAGATAAAAAATTTAGAGGAGAAGGTTAAACGCCTTGAAGGAAATGTGTTCGTTGTTCGCCAACCCATTGATAATTTCACCTTCCAAGTCAGAACTTCTCAAACTTTTCTCTCTCATTCTACGTAGAACGAATGGGTAGACAACTCTAGGTGCACTCATCATATGAATAAGGATGATTCCTTGTTCATGTCCTTGAATGAAACCGAGGAGAGGAAGATTTGTGTTGCCGATGTTTTTTTTTCGATATTGTTGGTCATGGTGATGTTTCCTATCGACATGGGAGAATTGTCGACGTTTATCATGTGCCAAATATCAGTGCCAATTTGTTCTTTGTTTCTCAGTTAACACAAACATGTAAGATTGTGGAGTTTTGGCCAGATTGGTTCTTTGTTCGAGATATGAAGAAAGGTCATTCAATTGTTGTCGAAGGGTTTCGCGACCCGAAGGACAATCTATATAAATTTTGTGACATGACTAGACCCGACATCAAACCGAATGTTCTTGTTGCTCACACCAGTGAGCGAAGTCGAAATTGATATGAATGACTCATATACTTAAATTTTTGAAGTCTGCATTCAATCACAACTCTGAACATGGTTGTTGGTCTCCCTACAGTGTTTCCCTATGAAGGAGTATGTAAAGGATGTGTGCTTGGCAAGCATCATTAAGCACCCTTTGACTCTAGCAAAGCGTGGCGAGCACAAAACCTCCTAGAGCTGGTTCACAGTGATGTATGTTGCATCAATCTACCTTCCTTGGTAGGTGTAAGGTATATCTTGACTTTCATTGATGATCTCTCTTGTTTCACTTGGGTTTATTTTTTGAAGAATAAGAATCTTGTCTTTGAAAAGTTCGAAGAATTTAGAGCCTTTGTTGAAAAGCAACGTGGCCGACCCATCAAAGTGCCTAAGATCAGATGATGGTGGTGAGTATGTTAATCGACCATTTGAAGAATACCTGATTCGATCTGGTTTTGACTGAAGATGGTCCATTCCTCACACACCTCAGCAAAATGGCGTCGCAGGATGCAAGAATCAAACATTAGTTGAAATGGCTAGATGTCTTTTGCAGTCCAAATATCTGCATCCTTGCTTTGGGGTTGAAGTTGTATATTGTGCAAATTATCTGTTCAATCACATATCAATTCGAGTTGTCCCTTTGGTGACTCCATTCGAACAATGGTGTGGAAAGAAGCCTTCAGTCAACCACCTCTATGTGTTTGGATGTTTTTCCTAGGCTCATATTTTCTATGATTGCAAAAAGAAGTTGGATGCAAAGAGTCATTCTTGCATCATGATGGGACACTCTGAAGAGTCTAAATCCTATCGATTGTTTGACCTTATCAAACGAAAAATCATTATAAGATGAAATGTATGGTTTGATGAGAAGTCTTCTGGCATCAAATTGTTGAATGCCTCCTCTAGATTGTTGTAGGATGATCACTTTGAAGTTGTTTTCGATTATGGTTCTCCTGTTCCATTTTTTAATCCTTCAACTGGACAATTGAACTTTATTCCTGTTTCGACTAGATCGTCGACCTTTGAGTCGATTAGTCTGTCGATATCTGTTTTGACTGGTCATTATCATCAAGTAGATCAAGCGATTGATGATATCGTTGTTATGTACAAGATGTCCAATATGCATTGTGATGTTCTGATCACATTGCATTGTGTTTAAGTGTTGGAACAATGTCTTTAGACACCACTTTTTGTCTTCGAAATCTTATTTCCTCTTCGATTATTTGTAGTACTATATGTCTTTTTTGTATCAGGTTACACCCAATCCCCAACAAATATGAAGTTCATTATCTATTTAATGTTACTATATGTGGTTAAAAAAACAAACAATAAAATATAAAATTCATTATTTATTCAACATTATGATATGTGGCTCAATGTTTTATCAATTCAAGGCCACCTACCATGTATATTTGTTTTAAACACATGAAAATTATAATAGGGGCATTGTAAAGTGTTTGTTCTTCTTCTGCTAAAACCCTAAATAATATGTGGCTCAAGGTTTTATCTATTCAAGACCACCTACCATGTATACTTGCTTTAAACACATGAAAACTATAATATGGACATCGTTAAGTGTTTGTTCTTCTTTTGCTAAAACCCCCAACAAATCAAGGACATTCCATAAAGTGTTTTCTTCTTTTGTTAAAATCCCAAATGAATTATAGGCGTTGCCTAGAGTATGTTCTTCTACGAAAACCCCAAATGCAAGTTGATTCCTTGAAGAGGGCAGCATGACATAATTATTTTCTTTCAACTTGTCAAACAACGCATTGACATCCATGATTCTAGAGGAGAAATGCAACTTGCAAGGATTGAATAAATGATGAACAAATTTACTTTAGTGTGTGGTATTACTTGATTTGGGTGACTTTCTGATGCAGGAGAATCTTCTACGACATTTTAGTATTTGACCTCTGGAAGGTCTTAGGAACTCTATGAGAGGAAGTCGGTTTCTTCATTGTAATTGATTTTAATTATTTTCCTAAATTGTAATAGTCTAGGGTATTCGAGAATAAGGTAGTTTTTCCACGAATGTAATAGAAGGTGTAAGAGTTAGATAAGTTTAGGATTAAGTTTGGATCTAATCCTATCTTTCAGGATTAGATTCAAGTTGTTAGGGAAATTATGTAATTTTGGTCAGATTCGATCCTATCTCTGTGGATTGGATGGATCTAGTCCTCAATGTATTAAGAGTTTGATAGGTGAGACCCGTGCATGTAACAAGTGTGCAGAGTGAGTGTCAAGAAGTGTGAAGAGATAGAGAAGGAACTGAGCTTCTTATGTAATCTTATTTTTTTCAATCATTTGAATAAAAGATAGTTGTGTAAAATTGTGTTACTGTGTATTTTGATTGGATTCCATGTGTCTAAAGAATCAACAACGAAGTATTGTGTGTAGATCCTTGATATACATATGAATGAGACCGAGATTGCAAAATAAATCATTCGAAATTGTGTTCCAGAAACAACTATACAAAGTTGGTGCAAGAGTCATTCTGCAATACAAGAGAATGGACGGTCAAGATTGATCAAAGAACCCCAATCAACGACTTGATTAAATCCAAGGACCCCAAGACCCGGTGACCCAGTACACGTGGTGTGTGTTGACGATGATTTTTGTCAACAGTACTTAGCCGACAAAACGTTGCCAGGCTTCCCCTCTCATTTCACAATTGCTTGTGCAAAGTCTTGTATGCTCTCTTGCCGAGTTACTACTACACATTCAAGAAAGGTTACATGATCATTCAAATGGAAGAAGGTTCATTACAAGTTGTTAGCGCAGGGTTCTTGTCGAAACTATCATGGCTCTCGACCTATGATTCAAAGTACCTACTATCCCATTTCTCACTCATAACCTTCATATTTTTGCACTCATGGGGTATCCTCATACCTGTCTTTTTATAAAAATAACATTATTATCGTGTCTTTGGGTACTTTTTCATGCCATGTCAAAAGCAAAATATATATTATTATACCTTATTGGCATGAATTTTCCAACATAATAACCTTGTCACCCTATGCATCCCTTCATCACATGTGACCTTTTAATAAAAGGGAAGTTGAATCAATTACCTAGACGTTTATATGTTTTAAAAGTACCCGTTTTTTATACCTTTCATAAATATTGATATTATTGGGGTTATGACCTTGGAATATTCAAAAGCCATGAAGTGTTAAAGAGACACGAGAATCTTATTACAAGGTATTAGTGAGTGCATAATCCTTTGCAGATTCAGCAAGATTACCAAAACATTATCGCCCACTGGGAAAGGCGCTGGAAGGAAATAACAATACCTACTATCATCTCAAAGATATTTCTCTTTCTTCTCATGAACCTTTGCTCGATAAAAGCAGGCAGATTAAGGCTTTTAAAAAGAAATACTAATATAGATTCTTCTTCCAAACTTGTGAATAAATACTACATGCAGTGACGTTTAAGACTTCATCAATTCAATCATTGTGGAATTGGGCTTCATTTAGCATGTGTACATAAACGACAACATTATTTTGTTTCGGGTAGTTACCTTTGGATTAGCTGCCATTTATATGGGATTTTTGTAGGGCTATAAGTGCCTGATTGGCAATATGAAGTGTCAATAAAAGAGACCTCTAGTTCTCCCTTAAATCTGGGATCCAAAACATATTTTTAAAAATGTGGTGTAAAGGGCGATGTTGGACCAGCTTGTAATGTTGTTGGTATGATTGATCGTTATATTCTAGGTATTCGACACCTGCATCACCGGCCAGTGTATGTGTGGACAAAGGAGTGCAGTGTCAATTCTCCAGATTATGGTCCAGTCCCATCAAAGGATCCTTCGTGGTGCCATGCTCCTTTTGAGCCTGAAGGGAGTCTAAGTTCAGTACATGCAAATTGAAGAATTACACAGAAAAGTCCCTAGAATCTATTACTGACGTTCTGAAGGTTTGTGTACTCAAGTCCATAAGG
>ML852112.1:0-30588 GCA_009831015.1 Picea engelmannii
CTATGACGTAAATGGGAAGAATCTCATTCCAAACAAAACAACACAACAATGATATAATGCATGAAAACCTATTCCAAAAAAAACTCCTCCCACCTAATCAATAGCATAAAACTATCTACATAATACAACATAGAAAAATTAATTCACTTCTCATTAGAGCTATGGTGTGATAGTGTCAAGAGCATAAGACACACACACCTAACGTCGTCTCTTTGAAATGAAGATATATGTAGTCGACCACCATGAACCTGGAAATCTAAAGCCAAATGAACATGTAGACTGACATATATTTGCATATATGCCAATTGGGTCTCTCCTACATCACTAGGTGGTATTTTAGGGAAATGGCGCATACACTCCCCCTACCTAGACAACCCAACGATGAAATCGACATATTTCTACATTGGATGATACCACAGATTGTGACTGACCCTAAACCCCTATGTTGCATGATCTCAACAACAGATCAACTATTGTAACAAAAACTATTTCCCACTAAGGGATGTACCCTCTTCATAAAACTTTAGGAGGTCGATATCCATCAAAAGTTTCTATGTCGACTATGAAAGAGGGTGAGGGAAAAACCACCTTATCCCTCTCCCTAGCCTCCCAGTCATGTAAAAATGTGTGTGTCTCGACCTTCTGTTACCACTCCTCCTCCTCCTCACTTCATTTTCGTCTCTAATTCACATACAAATATTTTTAGGAACATATATGTAGATAAAATAAATTGTAATTATAAAAAAAATACATATATAAATGACGTGTATTTAAAAATATATAAAATTAATTTTCTTTTGCAAAAAGTTATTAAAAAGAAACCAGTGCACCACAAACATAACATACACCTCGAAGCTGGTGCACTATATCAGATAAATGACACTTCCCCTGTGGTGTTGTTAATAATACCCATTGATGCCACATTTCTTGTTGCACCACTATTGTTTCCTTATAGAAGATGAACCATGATTTTTATTTTTAAAAACATGTCGCAGTGTGTATGTTTAATGTTTACACCCTAGTGTGCCATGCAATTATTATCATATTACCCTGTATTACAACGATGCACCTACTATGTCGCACCATTGTAATTGGTTGTTACACATTCACCCCGATGTTATTGTCTTTACAACACTAATGCATTTTTTTCGACTGATGGAAACTGCTAGGTTAAATTTCATTATCGCAATTGACGTAGTGTGATGTGTTATTATTAACGCATTAATTTTATCATTATAGTGGAGCACCTATGTTTTGTTCCATGGTGCATTGTAAATGATAGAGCATCGAGAATGAGGCATCCAATCAGATGCCCCATTATGCCAAGTCGATAAATATATGTCTCAGAGCATTTGTTTAAAAAATAATGGTGTCTTTGGTTAAAGTGGTTGCACCACTATGTTAAATTTTATAAATCGTTAAGTTAGCAATGAATTTAATTAAGTGAAATGTACTAGTGCAGGTCAAAGCCAATTGTGTGCCAGTGCAGGGCATTCCAAAGGATGTGCCACTTTGTTTTTATAATTTTTCACAGTGCTATTGCTTGAACAATACCAGTGCATACATATATATGAGATGCATGGATGGCAGTGGTCACTTTAAATCTAACACAGTATGCATCGCTTCAAGGTGAGCCAAAGCGTTCCACTGCACTACACAAAATTGGAAAACAATCGAAAAAAAATGCCAAATTTCAAGCTAAACTCAAATTTTGATTGGATAAAAATTAAAATAGGAAGGTAATAAACAATTTACCTGGCCTCTTATGTCCAGAGGAGGAATGGTTTCACTATTGAGAGGAAATAAAAATTCATGGTAATTTCCAAAATTTGGAAATGTTTGGAATCTAACAATGGAACTATCCAAGTTGGTGCAGAGAACTGGAAGTAGGTTATCTTAGGAAGGATAGTGAGCATGAGTGATTTCTTGAGAGTTCGTAAGAACAAGATTCAATGTAACAATGAAAATCGGTTTGGTATTTTTTTTTTTATTCACCCTACCATGGTGCGCCTAATGATAGTGCGGTGCACATGTGTGATGTTCAATAGTATCAATGTGATTTATTTGATGCATGTAATTTTTATTATAAAGTATGGTCGTGTTTTTGAACATTGAGGCACTGATGAAGTTGGTTAAAATAGTTCAACCACTATGTTAAATTTTATAAAACATTAAGTTAGCAATGCAGTTAATTAAGAGAAATGTCCCAGTGTGGGTCTAATCTAATTATGCACCAGTTTCGAGGCATTCTGAAGGGCATACCACTTTGTTTTTATAATTTAATGTGATGTTATTACTTGAATATAATCAATGCATAAATATATATGATACACACTAGTGGTGGTTCTCACTATGAATTTAACACAATATGCACTGCTTTGGAGTGATCTAAAGCACTCCAACACACTGCGTGAAATTGGAATGTTTTTTAAAAACACGCCAAATTTCAAGCTAAATTCAAATTTTGATTGGATGAAATTGCCGATATGAAACAATTTACTTGGAATCTTATGTCCCGAGGAGGCATGGTTTCACTATTGAGAGAAAATGAAAATGCATGGTAATTTCCAAAATTTGGAAATGTGTGAAATTTACCAATGGAGCTATACAAGTCGGTATAAAGCACCAGAAGCATGGCTTATTAGGAAGGATGATGATCATCAATGTTTTCTTGAGATTTTAGAAGCATTGGATGCACTGTAATAATGAAAACTAATTTTGTAATTTTTGTATTTATCATGTCGCAGTACGCCTCACAACAATGAGGCACACTGGTGCGTAATATTCAATGGAATCAATGCGATTTATTCAGTGTGTCACTCAAAATATGAGCTTTATTTGTTCAAAATATGGATATGTTTTTATAATTGATGCATTGATGTGTTACTCTTCTTGTATGCACCGATGCATATTGACATTAAAGGCACACCAAAAAAAAAGTATCTACAAAAACCTTTGACTTCCCATCTGCGCTAACAACCTCCACTATAAACAACTAATGGATAAATTTTTCCAGGGAGGTTCTGTAAAAACTTTCACAAGAAGGTGTTCTCCTTATGGTGTATAGATTATCTGGTGGTATAAAAGATCGATACAAAGAAACAATATGAACTACAAAGATTAGAAATATTAACATATATGCATTAGTCATCCTTCACATCTATTTGATAGTATTTTGACAAAATTCTAAGTGTTTTGAACTTAGAAAAATAATCTTCAATGTAATGAAAATCATTGGGACTTGAGGTCATTAACTAACTTTCAATATGGTGGGATTCAATCATGTTTTTTTTACCAAACGTAACTTCAAGAATTTTCCAAGATTTATTTGGGCCATCAATTCCTTGAAGGTGAAACCTTAATTCAGGCGTGATGGACATTCTAATTAGTCCACGTTCTTTGTCATTATTATCCTCCCATTTGGATTTATTTTCAGCATAAGTTGGGGCTTGTTCTTTTCCCAAGGTAATTCTATATAATCCTTTACTTCTTAGTACATCCTCCATATGGGGTTTTGTTGAGAAGTGGTTGGTAATGGTA
Organism: Picea engelmannii; assembly: GCA_009831015.1. Classification (NCBI taxonomy): domain Eukaryota; kingdom Viridiplantae; phylum Streptophyta; class Pinopsida; order Pinales; family Pinaceae; genus Picea; species Picea engelmannii. Next base: position 3,541 of record ML852112.1, read on the forward strand.
AGAAAAATATCACTTGGATAATTCATATCAAAAAATGAAAATAATATAGATTCAAAAGATGAAACTAATGGTCTAGATGGAAATCTCTTGAAAAAATAGGTTGTAAAAAAAAACGACACTGAAAACAAACTTTGGATGTGAAAGTTATGCCCTTTTTAAAAAAATGAATAATTGGTAACCAAAGAGCCATGTGGTAGGTAGATTTTCTCCCACGTGGCAATGGATGCACAAAATTACATTCCTTCTTTAAATTTATCTATAAGTTCATTTTTACAAATAAGTTACTTATGAAGTGAACCACTTTTAAAGAATAAGTGAGAATCACTTTTACAATGAAGTAACTTTATAAATTAAAGTTACATGCAAAAAATTAATTAAAATGAATATTAAAGATACTTTAAAATGATTTACTTTTATAATTTCAATGAAGTTATTTTATAAATTAAATTTACATGCAAAAATGATGATGATGCTCCTTGGTATCCCAAAGTGCACCCAGACCTGTTCAAAGAACATGTTTTTTTCTTCTTGTCCTTTGATGGTATTTTTACAAGGCATGAGAATTCACATCTTGATGAACCTGTCAACCACCACAAATAGATATTCATGTCCCTTCCTGGTTGTTGGTAAACCTCACACAAAATCCATGGAAATGCTTTCCCAAGGTCAAGTGGGTATAGGTAAGGGATGGTACATACCTTGATTCCTATTATTGGGCTTGTGAGTAAAACAATGTATGCATCCTCTAATATATCATGCTACATATTCTTGAACTCTAGGCCAATACACATACCTATGTAAATTGGAAACTATATTCTCAACATAAAAATGTCATGCAACCTTGGAGGTGTGAGCCTCTTTGATAATCTATAGTCATTCACCTTTAGGGACAAATACCTTGTTGATCTTGTTGAGTAAACCATTCTGGAAATTATAGTCATCCTTATCGTCACTTTATTCTATATGATTTTGGACCTATAGTTATTGAAACACCTCCTTGAAGTCATGGTATTCTATGTATCCCTCTTTGTATGCATCAAGTGTAAAAGGATCCATGTTCATCAGATCTCCCAAAGTTATAATATTCAATGTGGGTGTCCTTGAAAGCATATCTACCAACTTGTTTGTGTTTCCCTTTCTTATACATGATGAATAGATGAAATTGCTATAAAACCCCATCCACTTGTAATGCTTGGTTTTTTGTATCTTACTGTAACATCCCACTCCTATGCACACTGTGCAAACTTATTCTTTGAGGACACTTTCTTGCAAGTGATCTAGATTATTATACTATTAATCGCTTGATTAAGATTATGAGATATGATGGATGTGATGATATGTTACTTTGATGTATTTACCTAGACAAGTGCTATTGACTAGGTTCTCTTGAGTGTGCAGGACTTTGGACCTTGAGGATGCAAATGCATTGATGAAACCCCTTGGACTCTGGATCGAGTCGGGGAGTGGACTATTGGGGGTTTTTATTGTTGATTGATATGACATATATACATCTGATTAGATGTTATGATGATTGATTATTATTACTGACATGATTTGTTGATGATGCAGGTTGACGATAGCTTGTCTACCAAACTCACATGTGGATTAGAGGGGTCATGCATGACAACTAAAGAATTTAAGGGAGAGGTGTGGAAATCAGCCCTGCCACATCCTACTAGCACTCATGTCGTGACTCGAACTGCAGGTTAAAGATTACCTAGTTCGAGAAGACCCACGATGCCGTGAGGGCAGACTACGACAGTCTCTCATGATGATTCTAAGGGGTGTGCAATAAGGCAGGGGCCTTATTCCTTAGAGGCCCTTAGTCTCCCACAATATCACCTGACAGAGTATTGACTCCAGGCGTTTTTTGTGTCTACCAAATCATTCAAGAGGTGAGTGTCACCCTTGGAGCACGTAGTGCATCCTAAAGGGCATGTCGCGCAATGAAAACAAAAAGAGGTAAGTGGCACCCTTGGACCATGTAGTGTGTCTTGAATGGAACATCACGCAATGAAAATGGAAAAAGGGAAGTGGCACCCTTGGAGCACGTACTATGTCCTGAAGGGAACGTTGCACAATGAAAACAGAAAAAGGCGAGTGGCACCCTTGGAGCATGTAGTGCGTCCTGAAGGGCATGTCGCGTGATGAAAAAGGAAGGAGGTGAGTGGCACCCTTAGAGAACCTAGAGAGTCTTGAAGGGCACGTCGTGTTTTTAACTGATAAGTGAATAAACCTAGACGGCCTTAGAACGAATGATGTGTCAAGTAATATTTAAAAACAATTTTTTTCCCTAATAAAAATGTCGCCCAGCCTAGTGAAATTAAAAATCTAGGTCTAAGTGACACTTGTGATAAAAAATAATAATCACAATTAAACATGTGACGAGAAGGGGTAAGAAATTCAATTAATTTATTGAAATCAAATTACTTTGGGGGATTAAAATTTTAAAAGGGAAATGATAGTTTTTTTTCATATGCTAATTAAATTTTATTAATTAAAAAAAAAGGAAGTAAAAGGTGGTTTTCTACACTTGCTAATTTGAGTTTTATATAAAAAGGGAAAAGAGATAAACTTAAAAGAAATAATAGACTAAGGGAAAAGGGGGATACATAAAGAAAAAAGGAAATGTAAGGAAAAAGTTGAATGACTAACTTAATAAGGAATCTTTCCTTTAAGAACTTTCTAATTATGAACTCAACTAGGAATTTAGTAAAGGCGTAAGTCATTTAAATTGTGTAAGGGAATATGGGGACACCAAGGAGTGTTTTTAGGAATTCTTTTTGGTGGGTGAGAGAAATATGAATAATTAAATAAATAATGAATTTAATTTCTGGTGTAACTAGGGGGATGGATGACATGTGTACGGGGGAGGTTTTATGTTGATTAAAATAATGAAAAAGAAATTAAATGAGAATTTATGAAAGAAATCGCTTAAAAACTCTTTAAAAAGGATGGAGGAGGAGGAGTATGGAGGGGATATTTATGCGTAACGTTGCGCTGCAAAATTTTTGTCTTCATTGACTTATCTTGTGGGAGTAGGGATACCCAGCTCGGGTAATGAGTGGTAGCTCGACCTTGCGAGGCGAGCTGGGAGCTAGTTATTCTTTGGTATAGTGTGTGTGGCCCCTTTGTGGCTCGAGGGGATCAAGGGGAAGAAGAGTACCCGTAGTGTTGGTTGGGAGGTACCAGTGAAGTCACATCGATCGACAAGTGGGAGCTGAACGAAGCGCATGCAAGACAACTACTCGGAGTTGTCGCCTTAGGCTACGATACACATGCATTTATTTTGATTAGTAGATTAAAATTGCTCTTGCACTTTCATTAATGTACTTCTATTGTGTAAAGAAATGTGTTTTACTCAGCATTTTTAGTCGAGAACTTAAAGTGATCATATCTTTACGCTCGTTGTGTTTGAATTGATTCCCTTGGCAGCACGATCCTCGATTTCTACGACTGTTATGTTTTGTTTTATTGATTATTATGAGGATATTGTGCTTTATCTTCCATGCTTATCGCTATATCATCAGTACATTCCTGAGAATTCGGCCAAGATCTGAATTGACGGTCGTCACTTCAATGTTTATAGACCTATAAATTCTAATGCCCTTCTTTTCTGTGCATGGATGATGAGTGAAGGATAATTTTTCCTAGCTGTCTACCCCTGTTATTTGGTCTTGGTTGAATGATTGTCTTGCACCTTCTTGTGATTGAATACCTTTGCGTATTGTTTGTCTTTCCTCTCTGCGAACATCTTAATACTCTTTGCGTTTTTATATCAACTCTTATTTTTACCATTTTACTTGTCTGTGATTTACCCTCTGTAAAATCAACAATTACTCTTTTTCCTATTGACTGTGCTTGGACAATTTTTAATGTTTGACAGTCAAATTTTTGGGACAACATTTTCTTATATGTATCAAGACAATCTTTATATACTAGATTTTTACCAGTGATGTCCCTTACACCATAGGAACGATTATTTCTTGGGTGGATGTGATTTGTTGCATACATTTTGGTTGCGATTTTGTTATTGGCTGAGTTTGGTTACAACGATTTTGGTTACATGCATTGTAAGATATTTTGACAACAATTTTGTGGTAGGTTGTGTTGGTATTGACAACATTTTTATTGTAAACAATTTGATACATACACGGTGACTGAGAAATAATATTTATTGACAACAATTCTCTACAATTAGTGTGATTGGGAAAATGATATTTATTGACAGCAATTTGATACAGATAGTGTGACTACAAAGGTAATAGTTAATGACAGCAATTAGAAACATAGAGTAGACAAAAAAATTGTTATATTATAGAAAACAAAATTATTATATATATAGACATCAAAGTTCATTATTTCTTAGACAACAAATTGTTATATTATAGACAACGTTTTTATCTCTTCTATTCAAAGATAGCGATTTATATTATAATGTGGGTGTGGCAAAGATTCAGTATCTAAGGTAAGGAAGGGTAGCATTGATTGGTATGTCTTTCTTTAATAAGATTTGTTCTACACATGAGTTCCTAATGCAAAAGAAATTTAGCCTTGAAATGTCTATACATAATTATGGCATACTAAGAATAAGTCTTTCTAATTCTCTTAAAGGAAACCAAGCTCTAAATCTAAAGTAGACATAGATAATAACTTGGGTTAATGTTAATATTAAACTAGTCCTTGTGATCTCATAATTGATGATTGTATAAAGCGCTTACACTCACCCATGGTACTTCCTTGTCTGTCATATTATCTAGTTAAGTATTGTGCTACTATATGGAAGGATAAATATATATTATGAGTGGTTAACTCCTTACTGCCAATTCTTTTAGATCGATAAGGGAATTAAATTTCTAGAGTAACAACAAAAGGGGTGGGTGCAGATTTTGCTTATATTAGGATCATGTGTCTCTTTAGTTATGATGTCATGTGATTCTGCATTACTATGAATTATGGGATGTTGTTAATTTTGCAATGCTTTAAAAATAAAATAAAAATAAAAATAATTCCTATTGTACTTTGTTATTCGTAGACGTAACGGAGGGGACATTACATATTGATGTAGGAGCATCGTCAGCAAGTACACGTGGCAGGACAACTCATCCCCTGAGGACCAATTCAGAATCTCGAATGCTGACCAATACTACAATCTTTTAAAGATGATAGAAAACAAAAGAGGAAAGATCATGTGCATGGAGACAAAATGAACATGCGTGACCTGAGAATCTAACCCTAGTCTCGATGTATCTGCAACTAGATAGCAGTTAGTTTATTTGTTTGTTTCCTTTTGTATAAAGAGAGGTTTTGTATGCCCAAAAAGGGGGGTTACGATAGTTATGAGCAAGTAGGAGTTTTGAATAGTATTTGTTCCTTTGAATTTTACTATAACCATTTTCTTGATTCTGAATGAAGATAACAGAAGAAAATTGATCCAAATATGTGAGACTATTATTGTTGGTTGTTTCAAGAATGAATGAATCTTGCTATGAGTGTATGTAGCTTTGAAATGTTTGCATAGAATTTAATTTTCTTTTCTTTGTGAGCAGTGCAAGGTGTGCACACAGTTCGCAAGGAGTGCGCTGATAGAGTCTGTTTCGACTCGCAAAGATCAGAAGAAATAGCATAAGATTTTCTTTGGAGGAAGCAAAACGTGACTGTCGTAGGGTGCACACAGTCATCCCAGGAACTCAAATCTTATGTAAAGATCTGTTGCATAGAGTGCACAGACCTGGAATTTGATGAAGAGTCAAAGAAACTCCATAAAGAAGTCGAAGAACGAGAGCCGAGGAACGTCAAGAAGGAGAGAAAGGATTATTTTCAAGAATCTTTGGATCTAAGTTTGACAAATTTCCCATAAGATCAAGAAGTTCTTGGGATATCAAATATTTGAGAAGAGAAAGCTCAAGAGGAGTAAAAATTTCCAAGAAGTGCGAACGAGATCCAAGAAGAGGACTTGTACGAATGACAAAGGTCGAAACATTTGAATCTTTTCGAAAAATATTCTAAGTCTAAAGAAAGCTTGAGCTCAGAGGGAAAGATTTGGATCGTTCGATTACTGTCCAGACCACGAGGAGAAAGCACAGAGGAAGAAAGATGTCAGTCGTTTGGCCTGAGCGTAAATGGATCGTGGCCATCCGACCAAGGTAAAGTTCACTAACTTTAAAGATTTGAAAGAACAGAGGAGGAACAAAGTCATGAAACGTCAAAAAGATCTGAACTGTCCATCGTCAAGGAGGACACATGACGTAAGATTAGCATTTTGTTGACTCGTGACTTGAAGAAGTCAAAGGTCAAGCTACAAGAACTCGCGAAGTGAGAAATTGAGAAACAATCATAGTTGTTGATCGAAGGAGGGAGATGAACCGTAGATCTGACCTTGTCGGGATTTCATGACTCGGGAAATCAGAGGCAAGAGTTGCAAGAACTCGCGATACATGAAATAATGATATAATCTGAGTCATTGGATCGAGGAGAGATCTAGACCGTTAATTGTTTAGAGGGAGACAAGACACGAAGTCGTGAAACGTGAAATCGTGACGCGCTTGAAAGATTCATCCACGATCATAGCGAAGGGTCACATCAGTGAAGGAGAACTGAGGGACTAGCACACGCTAGGCTCCTGTCGATATTTTGAGAGTTAGGAGAGTCTGAGTGACTCACATGTAGAAGTCATGAACTACAAAATCATGACGTACCTTTTGAATAGGCGACTGGTCACAACCTTGGTCACATTAAAGGGAGGGCTTAACCAGGAGAGCTAGCACCTAAGTCCGCTAAGGTTTCCAAAGGCATTAAGGAGAAGGCCATGGATTCCATATAACCTACACTCTAAGGTAAAGAGGGCTTGATAAGTGAATTTGAGGTTCTTGAGGAGTCGAAGAGTCATTCAGACTCAAGTTCTTGATCGATCCTAGACTGGGAAGTTGCACAACCCTTAGGATAGGAGGGAGGGTATGCATCAAGTGGTATCAGAGATGATTTTCGTCTGTAGATTTCAGGAGAAGGAGATAAAGGACATAAAGGAGACAAAAGAACTCGAATTTTTACTCTTTGTGTGAGAAAAAGTCAACACAATGCCACCAAGGAGATGAGGAGAGCCACCTTTAGCCAATCCTGTTGTAGAAAGAGAGATGTGAGAAATTTGTGCAAGGCTGGAAGCGATGGAAGAAGTGTAGAGAAGAGAACCTAATGTTGGAGATGTCAATAATATAGATAGCAAAGATGTAGAAGTTGAAGAATTCGTAGGATAACATCTTGCTGAAGAACACTTGCTAAGAGAAGTCGTTATATTGGGAGTTAGAGCCAAGATAGAGGTCCCAATGTATGAAGGAAATTTGGATGTTGAGGAACTGTTGGATTGGATAAGGTCCATGGAAAAATATTTCGATTATGAAGATGTCTATGGGGAGAAAAGGGTGATACATGTTGTCATTGGGCTTAAAGGACATGCAACACTTTGGTGGGATGAACTACAGGTTGAAAAGTGAAGTAGAGGCAAACATAAGATAAAGAATTGGGACAGAATGGTTGTCAAGATGAAGGCTAAATTCATTCCCAAAGATTATTAGGTTAATTTGTTCAAGAAGCTACAGAACCTAAGATAGAAGGGTATGACAGTCAAAGAATACATAGAAGAGTTCTACAAACTGAACATCAGAGCTTGACAAAGAGAGAGGGATAAAGAAAATGTTGTTAGGTATATAAATGGACTGAGGTATGAAATCCAGGATGCGATCATCATGATGTCAGTAAGGAAAGTGGAGGATGCTTATCATTTCATGTTGAAGGAAGAAGAGAAGTTGACCAGAAAACAAATCCAGCGAGGTAGAGGTAAAATCTCCGGCCCAAACAAAGGCAAGGGAGTTTCCCATGAAAAAACGCATAATTCCAAAGATGAGACTGAAACTCCACACAATCACTCAGAAAGAGGCAGAAGTTCCCGAGGAAGATAGGGTGGTGGAAGAAACTCTTCTAGAGGAAGAGGAAGATGAGGAATAAGATGTTATTCATGTGGAAAGATAGGGCACATGTCTTGGGAATTCCCTGAGAAGAATAAAGAGGGAGGAGAAGCTCACATTTCATAAGCAAAAAGAGGGAAGGTTGAAGTAGAGGGAGCCAAAGATGGAACATCCATGATGATGAGAAAGGTTCTCTTAAAACCAGAGGCAGAAGTTAGAAATCTAGTACAGAGGAACAGTTTATTCAGGACAACTTGCAAAACTAAAGACAGATTATGGAAGGTGATAATTGAGAGTGGGAGGACTGATAACCCAGTATCCACGAAGATGGTGGAGGAATTGGAGATGGAGACAACTACACACCCAGAGCCATATAATGTCTCATGGTTGTAGAAAGGACACCAGGTAATGGTTACTAAACAATTCTTGGTTGAATTTAAGATAGGGGGATATAGAGATGAAACTCTGTGTGATGTAATTACCATGCATGTATGCCATATTTTGTTGGGAAGACCATGGTAGTTTGATAGGAATTTCATTCATGATGGGAGGAAGAATACATACACCTTGGAGAAGAATGGTAGGACACAGATGTTGCTTCCAATAGAGGATAATAAAGTGAAAGGGGAAGATAGCACAAGAATACTTCTCAGGAGTGGGAAGGAACTCCTAAAATAAGTTAAGAAAGAACGGGAGATGAAAATTGTTGTGGTGAGGACACCCAGAGTTATCCTTACTAGTACTTCAATGGATAATTTTCCTGAAGGAGTTCATGGATTGTTGGATCATTTTTTTGACATAGTGGTGGATGAGATTCCTAACCCATTACCACCCATCATAAGTATCAACCATCATATTGATTTGATACCAGGATCAAGTCTGCCAAACAAAGCGACATACAGACTGACACCTCGAGAGAATGAGGAGGTAAAGAACTAGGTCTAGGAATTGTTAGACAAGGGTTTGGTCAGAGAGAGCTTGAGCCCATGTGCAGTACCAATTGTGTTGAGTCCAAAGAAATATGGAGGATGGAGAATGTGTACAGACTCGATATCCATCAACAAGATCACTATCAGGTATAGATTCCCTTTGCCAAGAATAGATGATTTGATGGATTGATTATGTGGGAAAAAATTATTTTCTAAGATAGATTTGAAAAGTGGATATCACCAGATCATAATGAGAGAAGGTGATGTGTGGAATACATCCTTTAAGACAAATTAAGGTTTGTATGAGTGGCTTGTTATTCCATTGGGATTAACCAATGCCCCAAGTACTTTTATGAGGTTGATGAATGAAATACTAAAATATTTCATTGGAAAGTTTGTGGTTGTGTATCTAGACGATATGCTTATCTTTAGCAAGACTAAAGAAGAGCATTTGAGGCACCTGACACTAGTGATGAGGAGACTAAAATAGGAGAAGTTGTTGATAAACCTGAAGAAGTCCTCTTTTATGAAGACAAAACTCATTTACTTGGGTTTTGGGATCTTTTCAAATGAACTAAAGATGGACCCGAAGAAGGTGAAAGCAATCAAAGAATGGCCATCACCAAGGAACATGTTTGAGGTAAGGAGATTCCATGGATTAGAGAGTTTCTACAGGAAGTTCATCAGAGATTTTAGTGGAATTTGTGCACCAATGATAGATACAGTGAAAAAAAGGCACAAGTCTTTTAAATGGATAGAGGAGGCTGAGAAGAGCTTCAATAAACTAAAGGAGAAAGTAACGGAGCGACCAATTTTGGTCTTGCCAAATTTTGAGAAGATGTTTCAGGTGAGATGTGATGCAAGTCAAGTTGTGATTGGAGGAGTTTTGAGCCAGGACAATAGACCTATTTCTTAATTCAATGAGAAGCTGAATGAGACTAAGAGAAAATACTCCACCTATGACAAAGAGTTTTATGCCATAATCCAAGCCCTAAAGAAATGGAGACAGTACCTTGCCCCACAAGAATTTGTCTTGTATAGCAATAACCAAGATTTACAATTCATAACTAGACAGGAAAAATTGAATCAGAGGCATGCGAAGTGGATTGAGTATATGCATAATTTTACTTTTTTCATAAAAAGTATTGTTGGGAATGCTAACAAAGTTGTTGATGCATTTAGCAGGACATGTTTGACTCTGTAGGAATTTCGGGTATGGACCTTAGGGTTTGAACACCTTGAGAAAATGTACAGTGATGATCCATATTTCAAGGAAGCATATGAAGCATGCACGAATCATGTGTTGAGAGATAGGAGCCAATGGACATAGTATATGATTCAAGAGGGATTTTTGTTCAAGGGAAATCAATTGTGCATACCAAAATTATCAATGAGGGATAAACTTTTGAAGGAAAAACATAGTGGAGGATTGGTTGGACATTTCGGCCATGATAAGACATTTGCGTAGTTGAGTAGTTCATACTATTGGACAAGTATGAGAACAAATGTAACAAAATTCATGAACAGATGTAGAATTTTCCAACATGCAAAAGGAAAAAGACAAAACACTGGATTGTATCAACCGTTTCCCATACCAAAGAGGCCTTGGGATGCAAGAAGCATGAATTTTGTGTTGGGACTACCAAGAATGAAAAAAGGATGTGATTCCATATATGTGGTGGTGGATATATTTTCAAATATTTCACACTTTATCCCATGTCAGAATACCAGTGATGCAACACATCTTGCAAATTTGTTTTTCAAGGAAGTTGTAAGACTTCACGGCCTACCCAGAAGCATTGTCTTAGACAGAGACACAAAATTTGGTGGTCATTTTTGGAGAAAATCGTGGAGGAAGTTGGGGACATATTTTTCCTTCAGATCATCTTATCATCCTCAGAAAGATAGACAGACTGAGGTGGTAAAAAAAAGTTTGGGGAACTTATTGAGGAGTCTGGTCATCGAGCACCATAATCAGTGGGATTGGATTCTGCCACAAGAAGAATTTGCATACAACGACTCACCAAACATGAGCACTGAGAAGAGCCCATTCCAAATATTATATGGAATGCAACCCAAGGGAGTGTCTGAGGTGAGATACGTGGAATAGAGTGGGATAAAAGTCATTGGAGAAGAAGATTTTGTTGCATAAATGCAGAAGCTCCATAGCTAGATTAGGGAGCAATTCCAGAGTTCTATCCAAGAGTATTAGCGCAAAGTTAATCAACATCGCAAAGAAATTCAATTTGAAGTTGGAGATCAAGTTATGGCACATCGTAGGAAGGAAAGGTTCCCTAGGGGGGCATATAACAAGATAAAGATGAATAAGATAGGACTGTGTAAGATCTTGAGGAAGTTTGATGCAAATACCTATAAGATCGAGCTACCAGATGATGTGGGCATATCGCCCATATTCAACATCTCAGACCTGTATCCTTACAGGAAGGATGACACAGAGGGATCAACAGATCAAGAGAAGATTCAGTGGGAGAAACAAATGCTTATAGCAGAAAAACCACAGATGGAAAATATCGTTGATCAGAGGATTGGTAAGAAGACCAAGAGGAAGACCTATTTTGAATATCTGGTCAAGTGGAAGGGACACCCAATAGAAGATACTAGCTGGGAGAATGAAGCTAATATCCATGAATTTTTGTCTAGAGGGAGAATGATGCAGGAGCATCATCAGCAGGTACACTTGGAAGGAAAACTCAGCACCTGAGGACCAATTACAAATCTCGAAAGCTGATCGATACTGCAATATTTTGAAGTTGATAGAAAACAAAAGAGAAAATATCATGCATGTGGAGAAAAAATGAGAATGCGTGACTTGGGAATTTAACCCTAGTCTCGATGTAACCGCAATTAGATAGCAAATAGTTTATTTGTTTGTTTCCTTTTGTATAAAGAGAGGTTTTGTACGCCCAAAAAGGGGGGTTATGATAGCTATGAGCAAGTAGGAGTTGTGAATGGTAGTTGTTCTTTTGAATTTTATTGTAACCATTTTCTTGATTCTGAATGAAGATAACAAATGAAAATTGATCCAAATGTGTGAGACTGTTATTGTTGGTTGTTTCAAGAATAAATGAATCTTACTACTAGTGTATGTAGCCTTGAAATGTTTTCATAGAATTTAATTCACTTTTCTCCATGAGTGGTGCAAGGTGTGCACACAGTTCGCAAGGAGTGCATTGACAAAGTCTATTTCGACTCCCAAAGATCAAAAGAAATAGCGTAATATTTTCTTTGTAAGAAGCAAAAAGCGACTACCGCAGGGTGCGCACAGTCATCGAAAGAAATCAAATCTTGTGTAAATATCTGTTGTAGAGAGTGCACATACCTTGAATTCGACGAAGAGTCGAAGTGACTCCATAAAGAAGTCAAATAATGAGAGTCGAGGAATGCCAAGAAGGCGAGAAAGGATTCTTTTCAAGAATCTTTGGATCTGAGTTTGACAAATTTCCCATAAGAGAAAGAAGTGCTTGGGAGATCAAATCTTTGAGAAGATCAAGCTCAGGTTGAATAACACTTTCCAAGAAGTGCAAGCAAGATCTAAGAAGAAAACTCGCAGGAAGGACAAAGGTTGAAACCTTTGAATATTTTCAAAAAATATTCTAAGTCTGAATAAATCTTGAGCTCAGAGGGAAAGATATGGGCCGTCCAATCAATGTCCAGACCATGAGGAGAAAGCACAAAGGAAGAAAGATGTCAGTCGTTCGGCCTGAGCATAAATGGATCGTGCCCATCCAACCATGGTAAAGTGCACTAACTTTAAAGATTTGAAAGAACATAGGAGGAACAAAGTCAGAAAACGTCGAAAAGATATTAACTGTCCATTATCAAGGAGGACGCATGGCGTGAGCTCGACATTTCACTGACTTGTGACTTGAATAAGTGAAAGGTCGAGCTACAAGAACTTGTGAAGTGAGAAATCATGAAATTATCATAGCCATTGATTGAAGGAGGGAGATGAACCGTAGATCTGACCTTGTCAGTATTTCACGATTTGAGAAATCAGAGGTAAGAGTTGCAAGAACGCGCGATACATGAAATCGCGATATGATCTGAGTCGTCATATCGAGGAGAGATCCATACCGTTAATTGTCCAAAGGGAGACGAGACACGAAGTCACGAAATGTGAAATTGTGACGAGCTTGAAATATTGGCCCATGGTCACAGAAAAGGGTCACATTAGTGAAGGATAACCAAGGGACTAGCACGTGCTAGGATCCTGTTGGGATTTTGGGAGTCGGGAGAGTTCGAGTGACTCACATGTAGAAGTCACGAAATGTGAAATCGTGATGCGCCTTTGGTAAAGGCGACTGGTCACAACCTTGGTCACATTAAAGGGAGGGCTTAACGAGGAGTGCTAGCGCCTAAGTACACTAAGGTTTCCAAAGGCATTAAGGAGAAGGCCATGAGTTCCATATAACCTACACTCTAAGGGAAAGAGGGCTTGATAAGTGAATTTGAGGTTCTTGAGGGGCCGAAGAGTCAGTTAGACTCAGGTTCTTGATCGACCCTATACCAGGAGGTCACATAGCCCTTAGGATAGGAGGGGGGGTATGCATCACATATGGTATCAGAGCGAGGTTCAAACCTGCGACGTGGATCATTATGCTATCCATTGTAGTAAACCCTTGAGTTTTAACCTATCGCTAATTAAAAAATTTAACGTGTCCATTTGGTGATATTTATTAGAGGATGACACTGAGGTTCATAATGTGGTGTCGTGGAAGGAGGTGTGACACCTCTAGAAGTGTCTGCACCCTCATAGTCTAACCCCACAAGGCGAGGGACAAGCCCTTGGGCTGGATTCAATCGATGCAAGGGACATTGATGGTCTGACAAGGTCATTCCAGGGAATGTCAAAAGGCCTTGATTCACCACCTATACTAAGAAGAGAACAGGGCACCTGTACCCCTAGGGGTTGACAACGCACCCTGACCAATACTGTTAGCATCCACTGATAACTCGAGATAGATGAGTTCTCAAATGCATGAGTTCTGTGGATGGCTGTGTCGTCGAGGCATGGTTGTAGAGAAAGGTGATGTGCTTCACGCTTCACGATTACGACCTCCAGCATGAAGGTCCACAGGGCGGTCTTTCAAATGAAGGGGAGAAATATTCTATTGTGGAAGACACTCCTACTACAATTAAACATGGTCTTCAAAGACGTGTCATGGGAACTATTTGATGAATGGTTCCAGGAGAGGTATCTTTATGAGGAATTCGTTGAGCATCAGCTAAACGTTTTCAGCGCCTTGTGGAAAGGAGACCGTATGGTTCGTGAGTATGAGGTCATTCTTAGAGATGATTCAGTATGATATGCACCCATTAACCAAGAAAATTAAGGTCAACAAGTTTGTGTTTATCCTTAATGTTAGGATTCAGCTTTTACTTCGGGTACCAGGAATACTAGACCGATGAAAGTGTGTTGGAATGTGGGGATCCACATTACCAACATGATTTCCTAGTGGAGAGGGCCAAAACATTTGGGTCATTCGGACCCACTACCTTGGGAGATTTGGGCAAGGCCCATCAGATTCATGCAATGGTGAATAACCGCCAGGCAGAGAACTAGTCGACTGTGCTCGAGACATCAGGTACCATCATTGACCAGACCCTTAGTAGTTGATAGACTAAGGTGCTTCATAGAGTTTAATTTCTGGGGTAGCACGAAAATAATTAATATAAAGGAAGTCAAATAGGATGAGTTTAGCTTTGTAGAAATGGATTCTGGATCCAAACATAAGGTTGGTGGGTAGGTTATGGGATGTAGCCTTAACCTGGGAGAGTTTGTCACTAGGACTAACCTATACGTCACGATCTTAGGATCTTATGACGTCGTGATCGGCATGGACTAGTTGGAATCGCATGAGAAAATACTCAACTGTAAGATGAAATGGTTGAGCTTGGTCGATGATGAGGGATAGAGATGCTTGATTATAGGTCAGAACCAGGGAGTTTCCCTGAGGTTCATCTCTTCCTTGTAGCTACGGAAGAGCATGCGCAAGGGCTGTAAGATTTATGCGATCCTTGCGTTAAACGAGAAGGGAGTAACAGAAGGTATAGAACACCTTCTGGTGGTGAGAGAGTTTGTGGACGTCTTCCCTAAGGAGTTACCTAGGATGCAACTAGAGAGGGAGTTGGAATTTACCATAGACCTAAAATCAGGGAATGAACCTATAGCAAGAACGCCTTATTGGATGTTGACCCCGGAGTACAGGATTTGAGAATGCAACTGAAGGAGTTGTTGGACCTATGACTTATATGTCCAAGTGTGTCACCGTGGGGTGCTCCTGTTATTTTCATACGAAATAATGATGGGTCATGGAGACTCTGCATTGACTACCTTCAATTGAACAAAGAAAATATTAAGAATCAGTATATGTTGCCAAGGATTGATGATTTGTTTGATCAAATGAAGGGTGCGATGGTGTTTTCAAATATCGACTTGATATCAGGGTATCACCAGTTACAGATCAAGGAGGATGATGTCCCTAAGACCACCTTTAAGACAAGGTTTGGAAATTACGAGTTTACTGTTTTACCATTTGGACATTATGAATTTACTGTTTTACTGTTTGGACTGACGAACACCCCAGGGGTATTTATGAGTGTGATGAACAGGGTGTTCCACGAGTACTTGGCAAAGTTCGTCCAAGTATTCATTGACGATATTTTGATTTACTCTTGGATGATGGAGGAGCATTACAAGCACTTGCACTTGGTACTACAGTGTCTGTGAGAGAACAAATTGTATGGGAAATTGTCTAAATGATCGTTTTATCAATCGAAGATTCACTACTTAGGGAATGTCATCTCCGACAAAGGTATCGACATGGATCCATCAAAGTCCAAGGCTATTATGGAATGGCTTGCGCCGATGAATGTCCTGGAAGTGCGTAGCTTCATGGGTTTAGCAGGATATTATCGATGGTTCGTTGAGGGATTTTTGAAGATAGCAAATCTAATCATGGAATTGCAGAAGAAGAACAAGAAGTTTATTTGGAATGAGAAATTCATGGAAGCCTTTCAGAGGCTCAAAGAGTTGTTGACAACATCACTGATAATAAAGGTCCCTGACATGGATGCGAACTTCTTGGTATGCATTGATGCATACAAGGAAGGCTTAGGTAGAGTCTTGATGCAGGATGGTCGAGTGATCTCTTACAACTCAAGAAAGTTGAGAAGGCATGAGGAGAACTATGTGACACACAATTTGGAGTTTCTAGCCATTGTTTATGCCTTGAGAATTTGGAGACACTACCTTATTGGATAGAAATTGAACTAAAAATGAACCACTGTGGACTACAACACATCTTTACACAAGCAACTTGAATGCGCGACAACGATGTTGGTCGGAATTTCTTAGTGAGTGTGATTTCAAGATTTCTTACATGAAAGGGATAGTGAACAGAGTGGTGGATGCGTTGAGTCAGAGACCTCGCATATTTTCGGTGATGCCTCTTCAGACGAATCTACGTGAAAATATTCTAACTTTACAACACAATGATGATTGGTACAAGGAGCTCAAGGATTTTATCGGACAAAACACAATGATGGTACCAAGATTTGAAGGATTTACGTTTGACGATGATGGTTTATTGATATTTAAAAATAGAATTTACGTACCACCGGAGGACGAGTTGAGTAGTTTGATCCTAAACGAGGCTCACAGAGCAGTGTACATGGCTCACCCGAGGGTCACGAAGATGAGGACATACCTTAAACCCTTATTCTTCTAGAAAGGAATGAAGGCATACATAGTCAACTATGTGGCTAGATGTCTATAATGTCAGTAGGTAAAGGATGAACATAGACATCCAACAACATTACTATAGCCTCACGCTATTTCAGAATCGAAATGGGAGGTAATTTCAATGGATTTCATTTTTGGATTTCCACTGATGGCAAGGAGAAACGACTCGATTTTTATGGTAGTCGACACTCTGAGGAAGAGTGCTCATTTAATTCATGTGCATATGATGTACCAGGCACCTAACATAGCTAGAGTTTTCATCAGTGAGATTGTGAGGCTACATGGTGTGCCTAAGAGGAATATATTTGATTGAGGATCGATGTTTAGTTGATAATTTTGGACTATTTTCCAAGAGGCCTTGGGAACCCAACTTAACTTTAGTACTGCGTATCACCCGGAGACAGACAGGTAGACTAAATGAACAAACCAAGTCTTTGAAGACATGTTGTGCATGTACGTGATGGACCAATAGAAGCATTGGGAATAATTCTTTCCACTGGTATAATTTGCATATAAAAATAGTTACCAAAGCACCATTAGTATGGCACCTTTTGATTTTATTTATGGGCGACTGTGTCAGATGCCTTTGAGTTGGGATCAGATTGAGGATAGGGTACTGGTGGGACCAAAAGAAATCCAAGAAATGGAAGATAAAATGAAAACAACAAGACAAAGGATCAAAGAAGCACAGGATCGAGAGAAGAGTTATGCCGATGCACACCGTGTTGACCGTAGTTACGAAGTTGGCGATTGAGTCTTATTGCGGGTAAAACCGCATAAGAGTTCGATCAAGTTTAGAAAGGGAGCTAAAATCTCTCCTAGGTTTGTGGTACCTTTCAAGATTGTGGAGAAGAAGGGGCTCGTGGCCTATCGACTAGCCTTGCCTAATCCTTGAGGCATATGCATGATGTCTTTCACATCTCTGTTGAGACGTTATGTAGTGATCCTACACATGTATTGACTTGAGTACCATGTAGGTATAGGATGAGGGTGTGCTCAAGGATGAGCCAATACACATCCTAGACCATCGCATTCGACAACTACAACGTCAAACAGTAGATCAGGTCAAGGTCCAGTGGGACAACTATAGTCCACACTCGGCACCCTGGGAGGATGCATATGATATGCGCCAACATTTTCCATTTTTGTTGATAAATAGACTTATGATACTGTGATACATTTTTATTGGCACTTACATACTATGAAACTTCGGGACCAAGTTTAAACCAAGAGGGGGTGTATGTAACATCCCGCTCCTATGCACACTGAGCGAACTTATTCTTTGAGGACACTTGCTTGCAAGTGATCCAAATTATTATACTATTTGTCATTTGATTATGATTATAAGATATGATGGATATGATGATATGTTACTTCGTTGTATTTACTTGGACATGTGCTATTGACTGGGTTCTCCTGAGTGTATAGGACTTTGGACCTTGAGGATGCAGAGGCATCGATGAAACCCCTTGGACTCCAGATCGAGTCAGGGAGTGGACTATTGGGGGTTTTCTTGTTGATTGATATGACATATGTACATATGATTATATGTTATGATGATTGATTATTATTGCTGACATGATTTGTTGATGATGCAGGCCGACGATAGCTTGTTGACCAGACTCACATGTGGAGTAGAGGGGTCACGCATGACAGCCAGAGACTTTGTGGGAGAGGTGTGGATAGCAGCCCTGCCATAGACTACTAGCACTCCCACCGTGGCGCAAACTGTAGGTTAACGATTACCTAGTTCGAGAAGACCCACGATGTCGTGAGGTCAGACTGTGACAGTCTCTCATGATGGTTCTAAGGGGTGCACAATAAGGCAGGGCCCTTATTCCTTAGAGGCCCTTAGTCTCCCACAAGATCACCTGACGGAGTATTGACTCCAGGGGTTTTTGATGTCTACCAAATTAGTCAAGAGGTGAGTGACACCTTTGGATCACGTAGTGCATCCTGAAGGGCACGCCATGCAATGAAAATGGAAAGAGGTGAGTGACACCCTTGGAGCATGTAGTGCGTCCTGAAGGGCATGTTGCGAAATGAAAACGAAAAAAGGTGAGTGGCACCCTTGGAGCATGTAGTGTGGCCCAAAGGGAACGTCGTGCAATGAAAATGGAAAAAGGTGAGTGGCACCCTTGGAGCACACAGTGCATCCTGAAGGGCACATTGCGCAATGAAAAAGGAAGGAGGTGAGTGGCACCCTTGGAGCAGCTAATGTGTCCTGAAGAGCACGTCACATTTTTAACTGATAAGTGAATAAACCTAGATGGCCTTAGAACGAATGGTGTGTCAAGTAAGATTTAAAAACAATTTTTTTCCCTAACAAAAATGTCACCCAACCTAGTGAAATTAAAAATCTAGGTCTAAGTGACGCTTGTGGTAAAAAATAATAATCACAATTAAACATGTGACGAGAAGGGGGTAATAAATTCAATTAATTTATTAAAATCAAATTACTTTGGGGGATCGAAATTTTAAAAGGGAAATGATTGTTTTTTTTTCATATGCTAATTAAATTTTATTAGTTAAAAAGAAAAAGGGGTAAAAGGTGGTTTTCTACACTTGCTAATTTGAGTTTTAGATAAAAAGGGAAAAGAGGGAAACTTAGAATAAATGGGAAACTAAGAGAAAAATGGGAAACATAAAGAAAAGGGAAAACGTAAGGAAAAATATGAATGAATAACTTAGTAAGGAATCTTTTCTTTAAGAACTTTCTAATTATGAACTCAACTAGGAATTTAGTAAAGGCGTAAGTCATTTAAATTATGTAAGGGAATATGGGGACACCAAGGAGCATTTTTAGGAACGCTTTTTGGCGGGTGAGAGAAATAGGAATAATTAAATAAATAATGAATCTAATTTCTGGTGCAACTAGGGGGATGGATGACATGTGTACGGGGGAGGTTTTATGCCGATTAAAATAATGAAAAATAAATTAAATGAGAATTTAGGAAAGAAATCACTTAAAACCTCTATAAAAAGGATGGAGGAGGAGGAGTATGGAGGGGATCCTTTTGCGTAACATTACGCTGCAGAATTTTTGTCTTGAATGACTTATCTTGTGGGAGTTGGGATACCCATCTCGGGTAATGAGTGGAAGATCGACCTTGTGAGGCGAGTTGGGAGGTAGTTGTTCTCTGGTATAGTGTGTGTGGCCCCTTTGTGGCTCGGGGGGATCAGGGAGAAGAAGAGTACGCCTAGAATTGGCTGGGAGGTACCGGTGAAGTCACATTTGTCAACAAGCTGTAGCTAGACAGAGCATGCACGAGACAATGAATCGAAGCTGTCGCCTTGGGCTACGGTACACATGCGTTTATTTTGATTGGAAGATTAAAATTTATCTTGTGATTTCATTACTGTACTTATATTGTGTAAATAAATGTGTTTTAGTCAATGTTTTTAGTCGAGAACTTAAAGTCATCATAGCTTTACACTTGTTGTGTTTGAATTGATTCCCTTGGTAGCCCGATCCCTGATTGCTACGGATGTTTTATTTTCTTTTATTGTATATTATGAGGAGATTGTGCTTTATATTTCGTCCTTATCGCTAGATCAACATTCCATGCCTGAGAATTCGGACAAGAGATGAATCGACGGTCATCACTTTGGTGTTTATAGACCTATAGATTCTAATGCCCTGGTTTTCTATGCATGGATGATGAGCGAAGGATAATTTTTCCCCGTTGTCTACCCTTGTTGATTATTCCTGGTTGAATGATTGTCTTGTGCCTTCTTGCGATTGAATACCTCTACGTATTCTTTGTCTTTCCTCTCCGCAAACAACTTAATACTCTTTTTGTTTTTATATCAACTCTGCATTTTACCATTTTACATGTTTGCGATTTACCCTCTGTAAAATCAACAATTACCCTTTTTCCTATTGACTACGCTTGGACAGTTTTTAATGTTTGGCAGTCAAATTTTTGGGACAATGTTTTCTTATATGTATCAAGATAGTCTTTATTTAATATATTTTTACCAGTGATATCCCTTACACCATAGGAGCGATTATTTTTTGGGTGGTTGCGATTTTGTTATTGGTTGAGATTGGTTACATCGATTTTGGTTGCATGCATTGTAAGATGTGTTGACAGGGATTTTGTTGTAGGTTGTGTTGGCATTGAAAGCATTTTTATTGTAAACAATTTGATACATACATAGTGACTGAGAAATAATATTTATTGAGAACAATTCTCTACAATTAGTGTGACTGCATAAATGATATTTATTGACAACAATTTGATACATACAGTGTGACTGCAAAGGTAATAGTTATTGAAAGCAATTTGAAACATACAATAGACATCGAAATTGTTATATTATAGATAGTGAAATTATTATATATATAAACATCAAAGTTCATTATTTCTTAGACAACAAATTGCTATATTATAGAAAATGTTTTTATCTCTAGTATTCAAAGATAGCGATTTATATTATAATGTGGGGGTGACAAAGATTTAGTATCTAAGGCGTGACCGAGATATAATTATGGCAAACAATTTATATATATAATATGTGGAAACGAATTTATACCTGATTGACTACATTTCTAACATTGTATGACAACGTTTGATTGTGTGACATCGTCTTTATATGCATGCGTTTCTTTTTATGATATACAATGAATTGGTAATTCTCTATTCACAACGAATTTGTTGTATTGCTCTAGTTTAAATAGCGAATTATAGGACATTGATTCTATACGCTTAATTTGTGCAATAGTAAGGCGATATCATTGCAGATGGTGATTTTATTGTGGACAACATATCATTTAATACCCAACACATCATTTTAATTATTAATAGTTTTACCAATAGACTTAACATTAGATTTATTAATAGATATAATAACCTTTAATAGACTGCATTATGTATTGTAGACAATGATTTTAAATATCTTATATGACTACACTATCTTGTATCAATGGAAAGAAATATTATATACCAGCGATATCATCCTTCATAGATAAAATAGCATATATACTAGTGACATAATAACTAATAGACAATAATGACCATTGACAACAATATACTTAATATACCAACAATATAATAATTAATACATAACAATGATTATTTTTTTTGTAAGTGAGTGTGAGTATCTGTATTACTAAGAAATACTAATATACAAAAAATCGCATCTCCCTGGTCTGCCAAAAAGGAAACTAACCCAGGGGTTCTGGAGTTGCATTCTTTGAGATATCATAGGTGTATGGATGGACTGCCACATTGGGAAACCGGTCCAGTACCATCATATTTAGTTTTGACAAGCTTACCATAACAAAACCAAAATAACCCAAACAACAATTAAGACTGACCCAATAATATTCCTTGATCATTTTCTACCCGATGCTAGTCCACAATTATGAGATTCTTCTTTCCATCTTTCTCCTTGTCCTTTCTCTCCTACCGTTGGGCCACCATGTGGGTCTTCCTAATCCGGGCTAGTGCTCCATTCCCATCTGTAGGTGTGATGTCCATATGATGTATGTAGAAAAAGTATAAGTTGAATTGGGTATCTATTCTCTCCAGCTTCTCCTTATGATTCTTCTGGTCCTCTGCAATTCTCTTTGTACTAGCATCTAGGGTGTTGAGGTGACTCTGGATTTATTTTAGCAATTTATTTTGTGCCTTGTTACCCTTCTGGCTGGCATCTTTGTTTTCTATGCTCACTTTTCCTATTAACATCTTTGTCTACCAAGCCATCTCTACCATCTTGTGGTAGAGTGTTTCCCTAGGATGCATGGTCCCTAGCTCTGTTATCTAGTCCAATTCATGTCTTAGTTCCTCCCAGGTTGTGCCTTTATGCTTGGCAATGATTTATTTCTCCCATTTGGTGATGGTTGCTTGACCCTTCGGTTCAATCAGTGCCTAGAAGGTGCCCTTGGAATCTCGGGCTGCTTGCTCCATCCTTGAAATGTTCCTATGGCTTATTGGATTTTCATCCATCTGGGGGTTTCTTTTGATGTGTGTTTTCTTCATATGCACCATCTTGGCTAGCTTGTGGTGGTTCTTTCCCTGAATTATCCTCTTGTTCCTATATGCCCAAGGGTTCCTTCTTTCCAGACCCTTATTTTTATGGTGCCTTCTTCTGCTGCGCTTTGTCCAACTATGTCGATTCCTGGTGTTTCGCCTCTTATGTAAATTCTCTTGTTGTAGGCTCGTCCTTGCAATCATGGTCTGCCCATAGAGGTAGTCCTTCCCGTCCTTTTTCTCTGTCTCGATATGTGTGACCATGACAATCCATCCCTTATCCCTGCGTCGACCCTTGCCCCTACTCATTGTGTAACCAAATTTTCTCTTCACCATACCTGTTCTTGGAAGGGGTGTTCCCCTACTAGTGCATGGTAACATATTTTGTCCTACGTCACTCATATCCTGTTGAGTCCCTTTTGTACTTTCCCCTACATTAACCATGCACTTATTCCTACTGATGTGACCTTGAGGTCGTACCTCCATCTCTTGTGTGCTCAGATCTCACATTATCACTTGTAATTAGGTGTTTTCCATGAAGCTTCTACCTGGATTCGTCATGCCCTCTGATTGGCCTTGCACCACTCCTCTTGATGTGACCTTCCATACTTACGCTTTCGTCATGGTATTTTGTCTCTAGTTGTGTGAAGCCTATTCTGAAATGACTGTTTGGGATGTTTTTCTAGGTGGTGTCTAACTCTGATCCTTCCTTCTTAACCCCTTTGTTAATGATTCTGTCTGTTAGGCCATTCACTAACTTGCGTACCTAGCGCAACTCCAATGTGTTCATCTTTTGCAGATGCTCTTGGATTTTTTTAGGGAGTGTGCCAAGCACTAGTGTCTTTGAACTTTGCCCACTCTGGTGCCATTTTGAAGTCTCTTCACTGTGTTGACTACCAGAGTGGAGTCACCTTCCACAATTGTGTTTGTCAACCTTTCTCGGCTTAGAATTTCAAGTCCAATCTCCAGGACTCTCAATTCTGCGGCATTGTTAGTTGACTTTCCCATACTCCCAAAGTACAATTGGATTATGTTTCTACCACTATCCTTGATAACCCCACCCATTCCTATCATGCTTGGGTTTCCTTTTTCCACCCCGTCGAAGTTCAACTTCAGTGACCCTACTGGAGGGGTACTCCAGTTGCACTCACCTAGTTGGATTTGTGATGGTCGTCCTGTTTGTGTACAATTGTGCCAATCCTTTAAGTGAAAATATTCTAGGACTCTATATTCTCATCCTGTGAGTTACGCATTCCTATTCTGGTAGTTGCGGCTCTGCACCATTTCTCTTTTCAAGGAAATTATTTTTTCTTTGATTTTCCCTTCCGAAAGGCTTTCATTCTTGAAGATGCATCGGTTCCTTTCTTTCCATATTGTCCATATTCTCATCCCAAGAATGAGAGTCTAGCATAGATTCACCTCTTCATTTTCATTGTAACTCTCATGCCAGTTGTTGATGGTTGTGTAGATGTTACCTCGGGTCCTATTGGACTGTCGATAAATACTTGTCACCTAGTCCTAGATCTTTGTTGTGTAACTACATTCATCGAGGATATGATTTGTTGTTTCTTCCTTGGTTTGACAGAGGTGGCACCAGGACGGACTCATGAATCCCCTTTTCCTTAGGTTTTCCTAGGTTAGAATTTGGTTATGAAGTACTAACCATTTGAAGATTTTTATTTTTGGCCACTGGGGAAAGTTCCATAGCTTATCCCATAGTTGCGTTGGGTCTTCCTGGTCTTGGTCCCTGATATAATGTCGAGCCTCCTTCAAATTGAATTCCCCGCCATTTTTTCGGCCCCATCTTAATTTGTCTTCTTCATCCAAGACTGTGATTTTCCTTTTCCTCATTTCCTCCTCCACCTCTTTTGCGATGGTTGTGGTACGATCGCTAGTTTGGGAGTTGAAATTATCCCAGATTCTCCATCTGTTTCTATTATTTCTTGCTTCTAATAGTGGTGGACGTTGGTTTTTCCTTGCACGATCATGTCCTGTTGGAGTTCCTCCTTGTCCGGATTTCCCATCTTGGGTTCCTGTTCCCAAGCATCCTCCCAGAATCTGGTTGTTTTACCATTCCTTACTTCCCAGAAGTTGTGTGTCTAGACCCAGGTCTTGTTGCACCACGCTAGGTTCAAGATTGCTAATCCCTCCCTGGTGCCCATAAAATGAATTCGGTCCTTGTCGTTTATGTCCGGGGAATACTTGGCCTTCCAAAGGGTTTCCCATGGGGTAGAAGTTTCTTTAACCCATCGTCACCATAGTTTCTCCCCATAGGCTTCATTGGTTACTTTTGGATCTTATAGCCCTAGTCCTCCTATGCATTTCATCTTGCAAACCTTCTCCCAAGCCACTAGGGCCCATTTTTTCTTAGTTTCCACTCCTCGCCATAGGAAGTCCCTTTGGATGGTCCTTATTTTTTCTAGTATCCCTTTGCGGGCGGGAAATACTGACATCATATAGGTTGGAATTGCTTGCAAAACCATCTTGGTCAGTACCAGACTAAAGTATGCCTCCACAAATATCATATTTAATTGTTGAACTTTAGATATTTCATTGATACACATAATCATGTAAGGAGAGGTGAAAATAATTAGTTCTCTATTGTTATATCCCTAAAATATAGTAACTCCTCTCTTGTAATACAATACTAACAAAGAATAACTATATTAGAGTGAATTTGGAATTAACCTTATATACACGAATCCTTATCTTAGAATATCTATGACTTATTTAATATCTAATGATTTCCTCCTTGGAAAATCATGGATAGAGGAAGTAAAAAGGAAGGGCTGACTTCTTTATATAATTTAGATGTCACCCTTAATTTATTTACCTTTTTATTAACTAATGGATGACACTTGGAAATTATAGTCTAAAAGTATCATGGGTGGGTAATTAATTAAAATATCATAAAATGGTTATAATTAAGGTAAGGAATTAAGATTTTGGTCTTCCTTTGTTCCCTTATAAATGGGCATGTCAGTGGGGTGCTGAAGACTTTACATATCTCTTGATATGTGTTGAAATTCTCAATCACTTTAGTGGATGTATAAGTCACCCTTGATTTTATTTTGTGCTTATTATTGTCAATTCAAAAAAGGAATGTAAGGAAGGGTAGCATTGATTGGTATGTCTTGCTTTAATAAGATTTGTTCTACACATGAGTTCCTAATGCAAAAGAAATTTAGCCTTGAAATGTCTATATATAATTATGGCATACTAAGAATAAGTCTTTCTAATTCTGTTAATGGAACCCAAGCTCTAAATCTAAATTATACATAGGAATAATAATAACTTGGGTTAATGCTAATATTACACTAGTCCTTGTGATCTCCTAATTGATAATGGTATAAAGAACTTACACTCACCCATGGTAATTCCTTGTATGTCATATTTTGTAGTTAAGTATTGTGCTACTATATGGAAGGATGCATATATATCATTAGTGGTTAGCTCCTTACTTCCAATTCTTTTAGATTGATAAGGGAATTAAATTGCTATATTAACAATTAAAGGGGTGGGTGGAGATTTTGTTTATATTAGGATCATGTGTCTCTTTAGTTATGATGTCATGTGATTCTTCATTACTATGAATTATGGGATTTTGTTAATTTCCTAATGCTTTAAAAAGAAAGAAAAAAAGAAAAAAATGTCATATTGTACTTCACTATTCATAGACGTAACGGAGGGGACGTTACACTTACTTTGGGCATACAAATACTGTAGCTGTTGGTGATATGTGTGGATGATGGTCTCCTTTCCCATCAACTAGGAATACCATTTCTTGACAGATTGAACCAAGGCATAGATTTCCTTGTCATAGATAGGGTAGTTGGAATTTCCCTATGAAATATTTCAGAATGATAGCATATAGGCCTTCCTCCTTACACAAAAACAACTTCCATGGCATACCCACTTGCATCTGTCTCCACTTCGAAAGTTTTTTTCAATTTTGGTAATGTGAGAATTGGTGATTCATTGATATTTCTTTTCAATTCATCAAAATCATTATATTTATTCTCCCCCCACTAGAAAATCTCACGACTCGTTCTTATGGCATGGAGTGGTGTAACTACTACTGAAAATGAAGCTATGAATTTCCACAAGTATTTTGATGCCCCTATAAAACTCCTACCTTTCATTAAATTTTTAGGAACTAGTCATTTCATGATGGCCTCCATATTTTCAATATTTGTCTTGAGTTCCCCTCCACCGACCACATACCCCAAATGCAACAAATATTGCTGAGAAAACTCACATTTATTGAGGTTAGCCAACAACTAGTGCTTCTTCAGAGTCTATAACACATGCATGAGATGTGAGATGTGCTCCTCCCATGTAGCATTATAAACCAATATATCATCCAAATAGAATATAACAAATGAATCTATATATGGGTGTAATACAACATTCAT
>ML852112.1:30688-47574 GCA_009831015.1 Picea engelmannii
CTATATTAGAGTGAATTTGGAATTAACCTTATATACACGAATCCTTATCTTAGAATATCTATGACTTATTTAATATCTAATGATTTCCTCCTTGGAAAATCATGGATAGAGGAAGTAAAAAGGAAGGGCTGACTTCTTTATATAATTTAGATGTCACCCTTAATTTATTTACCTTTTTATTAACTAATGGATGACACTTGGAAATTATAGTCTAAAAGTATCATGGGTGGGTAATTAATTAAAATATCATAAAATGGTTATAATTAAGGTAAGGAATTAAGATTTTGGTCTTCCTTTGTTCCCTTATAAATGGGCATGTCAGTGGGGTGCTGAAGACTTTACATATCTCTTGATATGTGTTGAAATTCTCAATCACTTTAGTGGATGTATAAGTCACCCTTGATTTTATTTTGTGCTTATTATTGTCAATTCAAAAAAGGAATGTAAGGAAGGGTAGCATTGATTGGTATGTCTTGCTTTAATAAGATTTGTTCTACACATGAGTTCCTAATGCAAAAGAAATTTAGCCTTGAAATGTCTATATATAATTATGGCATACTAAGAATAAGTCTTTCTAATTCTGTTAATGGAACCCAAGCTCTAAATCTAAATTATACATAGGAATAATAATAACTTGGGTTAATGCTAATATTACACTAGTCCTTGTGATCTCCTAATTGATAATGGTATAAAGAACTTACACTCACCCATGGTAATTCCTTGTATGTCATATTTTGTAGTTAAGTATTGTGCTACTATATGGAAGGATGCATATATATCATTAGTGGTTAGCTCCTTACTTCCAATTCTTTTAGATTGATAAGGGAATTAAATTGCTATATTAACAATTAAAGGGGTGGGTGGAGATTTTGTTTATATTAGGATCATGTGTCTCTTTAGTTATGATGTCATGTGATTCTTCATTACTATGAATTATGGGATTTTGTTAATTTCCTAATGCTTTAAAAAGAAAGAAAAAAAGAAAAAAATGTCATATTGTACTTCACTATTCATAGACGTAACGGAGGGGACGTTACACTTACTTTGGGCATACAAATACTGTAGCTGTTGGTGATATGTGTGGATGATGGTCTCCTTTCCCATCAACTAGGAATACCATTTCTTGACAGATTGAACCAAGGCATAGATTTCCTTGTCATAGATAGGGTAGTTGGAATTTCCCTATGAAATATTTCAGAATGATAGCATATAGGCCTTCCTCCTTACACAAAAACAACTTCCATGGCATACCCACTTGCATCTGTCTCCACTTCGAAAGTTTTTTTCAATTTTGGTAATGTGAGAATTGGTGATTCATTGATATTTCTTTTCAATTCATCAAAATCATTATATTTATTCTCCCCCCACTAGAAAATCTCACGACTCGTTCTTATGGCATGGAGTGGTGTAACTACTACTGAAAATGAAGCTATGAATTTCCACAAGTATTTTGATGCCCCTATAAAACTCCTACCTTTCATTAAATTTTTAGGAACTAGTCATTTCATGATGGCCTCCATATTTTCAATATTTGTCTTGAGTTCCCCTCCACCGACCACATACCCCAAATGCAACAAATATTGCTGAGAAAACTCACATTTATTGAGGTTAGCCAACAACTAGTGCTTCTTCAGAGTCTATAACACATGCATGAGATGTGAGATGTGCTCCTCCCATGTAGCATTATAAACCAATATATCATCCAAATAGAATATAACAAATGAATCTATATATGGGTGTAATACAACATTCATCAGTCTCATGAATGTAGCTAGTGCATTTATTAAACCAAATGGCATGACTAGTCATTCATATAAAACTTTCCTTGTATTGAAGGTAGTATTCCATGTATCTTGTTCCTTGAAGCATACATGGTGGTATCTCAAATTGAGATCCAACTTTGTGAAATATTTTTTGAGATAGAACTGATCTAACAGATCATAGATCCTTGACAAAGGGTGCCAATTTTTTAGTGTAATCTTGTTCAATGCTCTGTAGTAAATAAACATTCTCCAAGTCCCATCCTTCATTGGTACAATTATAATAGGTGACCCAAAAGCAGAGATTCTTGGTCAAATCACACCCTCCTCCAAAAGTTGTTGCAACTACTTCTTCACTTCATTTTCTTGCAGAACATACTATATCTACAACTTAATATTGAACAGTGGCAAGTTAGGAAATAATTTTATTTCTTTCTCTACTTCCATATTGGGTGGTACCCCTTTAGTCTCCTAGAACACTCCTTTGTATTCTTGTAACAACTCCTCCAACTGATGTGTTTTCTCTTTAGTACACCCCTCCATGGATTCCTTTACTCTTATTGACTCATCCTCAGTCTACTTTCTCTTAATAAAAGTAAACAATATTTATTACTAGAACTAATCAATTTCCTGGTTTGGTTGCACTTACTAGTGATATATTTGACTTTCCTTTATGCGTGTTAATGATGTAGGACTTTCCATACTTGATTAGTCGATACTATTTGTCTCTCCACATGAATATTGCATCCATCATATACATGTAGGGGATTTCAAACACTACTCCACATATGTCAATGGGTACTACTTCCAATTCCACGTCATCAATAAAATCAACACTTACAACAAATTTAATCTTGCATTATTTCATTATCTTGATCTTTGCATCCTTATTTACCTAACCCAATGGATAGGGGCTATGATGATTGTGAATCTCCAATCCAATTGTGTTGACCAGATCCGCTACTATGACATTAGCATGTGAACTAGAGTTGAACACAATATTTATCTTGGTCTTCTTGACCTAAATATTGATGTGGAAGAGCTTCCTTCTCTTCCTGGAGATGAAGGATACTCAGATTCACCGCCTTCTGCATTCATGTGAAGAAAATATTCTCATCCACATCGAATCTTCTTTCAAATCAATTGCTTGAATCCAATGCTAGAATATGTTTTTATTTTCTTCCTTATTTTGGTACTTTGGATTCAACTCTATATGTAGTCTCCAAACATTTTCCTCAATGTGACCATAAATATTGAAATGGTTTCAATGGTTTCAATGGTTGTTTGGATCCTTGTACAGATGTGCAGTAGTTGTCATCTTCTTATCCCTCCCCCTTTCCACTTCTTCTTCCCTTCCTTGGAAGCATCCTGGTGCTCTTTCTACTTGGAACTGCTTGGTTTCCCTTTATTGTGGTCCATGTTTTCTATATATTGTGCTTGTACACAAAATATTCCACTTTCCTTGGCTTGAAAAGAATCACTTGATTTTGTACATGGATATGTTGACTAGACATATACTTGAGGAGTACATATTGGATCTTAGGAGATATACCCAACATGATGGCCATCTTTCTAAACTTAGTGGTGTACACCTATACACTCTACTCTTGGTTCTTCTTGAAGTAGTGCCACCGGATCCATTGATTCTATACACACCTAATAGGGTATAATTAATACTTGATGAAGTTTTTAATCCTCCCACTTAAATATTTGTGGATCACCCTCTATCCTAAGTCTCCCTGTCTGAATGTCCCACCAATTTAAAGCATGGCCCTCTAACTTTAGTCTCCAAAAAAATGTCTTTTGTTCTTCATCTATATGGTGAACGCTGAAATAAATTTCTATCCACTTTTCACTTCCATCTTGAATAAATACTATGGAGGGTTTGTGGTATTGGAACTCGAATGATATTTCTCAAGTTCTTTCAACGACTCTTTTTCTGGGTCTTCTCTATCCGCTAGTTTCCCTTCTCATCCGATATCTGAGTTAAAGCATCCAATTTCTAAGAATGATCCCATATTTCTTGCTAGAGATGCCATGAGGTGGGACATATTGAGGGATATGTTAGTGACTTTCTGTTTCACCCTCGCAAATTTTTCCTCTACTATATCTCGATGGTTTTTATGAACAGACTCATCGACCATGGCTAGGGTTATGTGACTTTCTTCTTAAACTGGTTCCTAAATCATGCAACTTCCCACAAATAAAAAAAAAATATTCTCTAATACCAATATGATGTGTAAACTACCATGGATATTCCACTGGATAGTTCATAAAAAAACATCTAATAAAATACTGAAATATTTTACTATGAAGGTAGATTTCCTTTATATCTCAGACTCTTTGATTGTTGTTTTTCTGCTAAAAATGTATGAAATATTTCAAATGTAAAAAATAGATAATATAAATAAATACAAACAAACCATCCACAAATAAACATAGGATATAACCCGGGAAATCTAATATTGGAGAAAATCCAACCAAGAGGTGAGGTTTCTCTACTCTCTTTTTTTCAAATGCAAGTACAAAAAGAGCCACTCTTGTGGATTTTCCTTTGACATTGTTTCCTGTATGGTTGCTAAAAAATATCTCCTACTTTTTTATGATAAAAAAATACCACTCTCAACTATTATGCTTAGATATGGAACAAGATACAATGTAAAATAATGGAACCCCTTCTCCTCCTACCGACTCAATATTTAACATAGCCTGATAGCTATCTAGGATTAGGGCATTGACTTCCTCAACCCTCAATTAGTGATCGGGTTTATACCTTCTAGAATGTTCTTAGAAAATCGACTACATGGATAGCCCCACACATCCAAGTAATG
Organism: Picea engelmannii; assembly: GCA_009831015.1. NCBI lineage: Eukaryota > Viridiplantae > Streptophyta > Pinopsida > Pinales > Pinaceae > Picea > Picea engelmannii. The sequence goes on from ML852112.1 coordinate 35,280, forward strand.
GGGGATAACTTGGCATCTAGTCATACCATGGTGATCAATATGATAGGTCAATATGAAAGAGGCATAACTTTTGCATATAAACTCTGATTGAGGAAATTTTGGTATCGTTGAAAAGGTCTCAGTGTTTAGAATATAGAAAATGGATGAAAAATAAGATCTGGACCATAAAACGTGTCATTTTATGCCTCAAAATGGATCTAGAATATTTTAGATGGTTTTTTGGATCCAAATTTCGAAATTAGGATCAGTCGCTAAAACGGATTTGCAGGTCGATTCCTCCAAATTTTACACCCATAAAGAATTGAAATAGATGATAAATAATATAATGATCCAATCTGGATCATACCTTCTCATTTAGGGAGGATTTTGGCCCCCAAAATCCTTACTAAATGAGGTGAGGATTGTTTCCTCTACCTTTTCCCTAGAGTACCACTTTTCTTTTCCTACAAGTTGTTCTTTCAACCCAATATGCCAAAGGTCATACTACCCATGTCTTGTAGTTTTGGACCATTTCTATAAAATTGTGTCCTCTTCTAACTTTGCATGAGCATATACTTCTAAGTCCTCTATGGAAGGTAGGACTTTCTCCACCTCATGATACAACATGGAAGGCTTGTAGAGTTTGAGATTCTCCACATTCACTATGGAGTAAATGTGCATGTATGGGGGTATATTGATTCTATAGGTGTTATCTACCACCTTCTCTAATATCTCAAAAGGTCCATACCAAAAATACTTGATCTTCTTACCAACACTCTATATATTCCCTAGTTCAGTTGTAATGAAACTCTATCTCCCACTTTGAATGAATTATAGATTCTATGTTGATCATGTATGGACTTGTAATTTTCCTATGACTTCTTCAACATCTGCTATACTTGAAAATGGATTTTCCTAATCCTCTCGACAATTTTTTCCGCTCTCAATGCATCTCATGTGAGGTCCTCCCTCACTCCTCCTTGTTGTTCATATACAACATCCAAGGGTAAAGGTGGTAAATATCCAAAGCAAGTTTCAGAAGGTGACTTACCAATAGAAGTGTGGACTACTCTATTATAAGAGTTTTGTATGTAGACTAGATTTCCATCCAAGGTTTTTGGATTCTTCTGATTGTAACTCCTCAAAAGTTGCACCAAAGTCCTATTAACCACTTATTTCTACCCATATGTTTGTGGATGTAATGTTGTATATCTCTTCAACTTAGTATCCATCTTCTCCCACATTGTAGTCCAAAATGTAATAAAACAATTTGTATCCTTGTTTGAGATGATGCTCCTTGGTATCCCAAAGTGCACGCAGACATGTTCAAAGAACATTGTTACAGCTTATTTTCCTCTGATGGTATTTTTAAAATGCATGAGAATGCATATATTGTTGAACCTATTAGCTACCACAAATATATAGTCATGTCCCTTCCTGGCTATTGGTAAACCTCCCACAAAATCCATGTAAATTCTTTCCCAAGGTCGAGTGGATATAGGTAAGGGATGGCATAGACCTTCCTTCCTTTTACTAGTCTTGCTAGTATAAAAAAGTATACATCCTCTAATATACCATGCTACATCTTCTTACAGTTTGGGATAGTACATATACATATGTGAATTGGAAACTATCTTCCCAACACCAAATTGTCCTGCAACCTTGGAGGTGTCAACCTCTCTGATAATTTGCAGTATTTAACCTTTAGGGAGATAGAGCTTATCAATTTTGTAGAGTAAACCATTTTGGAAATCATAGTCATCCTGACCATCACCTTCTCCTATATGATTTTGGACATGTAGCACCCGAAACACCTCCTTGAAGTCCTCGTCTTCTATGTATCCCTCTTATTATACATCATGGGTAAAAGGATCCATGTGCATCAAAGTTCCAAAAGTTGTAATATTGGATGTGGGTGGTATTGAAATCTTGTCTTCCAACTTGTTTGTGTTTCCCTTATTATACTTTATTACTAGATTAAATTGTTGTAAAAACCCCATCTTCTTGTAATGCATGTTTTTTTGTAGCTTACTCTGGTCCTGCAAATATTGTAGTGGTTGGTGATCTATGTGGAAGGTGGTCTCAATTCCCATCATATATTTCTTCCACTTCTTGACAAATTGAACCAGGGCATAGAGTTCCTTGTCATAGGTAGGGTAGTTGAGAATTATCCCATGAAATATTTCATAATGATAACATACAATCCTTCCTCCTTGCATAAAAACTACTCCCATGGCATACCCACTTGAATTTGTCTCCACTTCGAAAGGATTTTTCAATTTTTGTAATGTGATAACTGGTGTTTGAATGATATTTATTTTCATCTCATTGAAATCCTTTTGCTGATTTCCCCCCCACTGGAAAGTCTTACCACTCATCATTATGGCATGGATTGGTACATATAACACTAAAAGTGAGGCTATGAACTTATGAAAATAATGTGTTTCCCCAAAAAAACTCCTAACTTCAGTGATATTTCTAGGAATTGGCCATTTCATGATGGCCCCCATATTTATGGGACCTACCTTGAGCTCTCCTCCAGTGATCACATAACCCAAATACACCAAATACGACTGAGAATACTCACATTTCTTGAGGTTATAAATTATTTGGTGCTTCTTTAGATTCTCTAACACCTACATGAGATGTGATATGCACTCCTCCAAAGTATCTATATAAATCAATATATCATCCAAATAGACTAACAAATGAATCTAGATATGGGAATAGTGCATCATTCATTAGTCTCATAAATGTAGCTAGTGCATTACATAAACCAAATGGCATGCCCAACCATTCATACAAACATTGCTTTGTCTTTAAATTAATCTTCCAGGTGTCTTCTTCCTTGATGTGTACCAAGTGGTATCATTATTTGAGATCCAACTTGGTGAATATTTTGCATGCTACAACTAGTCTGATAGATCATCGATCCTCGACAGAGGCTACCGATTTTTTAGTGTATTCTTATTCAATGCTTTGGAGTCAACACATGTTTTCCATGTCCCATCCTTATTTGGTACAATTATGATAGGTGACCCACAAGGTGAGGTTCTTGGTCGAATAAAACCCTACTCCAACATCTATTGGAACTACTTCTTCACTTCATTTGCTTCCAGAATGGACTGTTTATACAACCCAATATTCAACAATGGGGAGTTTGGAAATAACTGTATTATGTGATCCACTTCCTAGAACACTCCTTTTTATTCCTATACAAACTCCTCCAAATGATGTTTTTTTATCTTTAGTACACTCCTCTAGGGATGCATTTACTTTTATCGACTCATCCTTAGTCTGGGTTTCTCTTAGGAAAAGTAAAATTTATTTCTTATGGAAAAAATCAAATTCTCATCTTAGCTGGCACATACCAATGAGGTATTTGACTTACTGTTATGTGTGTTAGTTATGTAGGAATTCCCATCCTTGATTATTCAATACTAGTTGGATCTCTGCATGAATATTTCATCCCTAATATACATTTAGGGGCTTCCAAACACTACTCCACATACGTTAAGGGGTACTACGTCCAATTCCACTTCATTAATAAAATCAACACTTACAAAAAATTTAATATTGCAATGTTTCATTACCTTGATCTCTACATCCTTAGTTACCCAACCCAATGGATATGGGTTAGGATGATTATGAATATCCAATCCAATCTTGTTGACAATATCCACTACTATGATATTATCTTGTGAACTTGAGTCAAAAAAAGAATCTATCTTGGTCTTATTGACATGAATATTGATGTGGAAGATCTTGGTCATATCCTTCTCTTCTTGGTGATGAAGGATACTCAGATTCACCTCCTTCTGCATTGATGTGAAAACAATCTTTTCATCCACATCAGAGTTTCTTTCAACTCGATTGCTTGAATATGTGGCTAGAAGATTATTTTTCTTTGATTCCTTCTTGTGGTTCTTTGGGTTCAAATATAGATGTAGTTTTCAAAACTTTTCCTTAATGTGACCATAAATATTACAATGGTTTTAATGGTTGTTGGGATCCTTACTCTAATGTGAAATGGCTATCATATTCTTATCCTTTAACCCTTTCCACTTCTTCTTCCCCTTCTTGGAAGCTTCCTGGTTCTCTTTATTCTTGGAACCACTTGGATTCCCTTTCTTTTCACTTATGTTTTCCAGATATTGTGCCTCTACATTGCCTCGTCCACTATCCTTGGATTGAAAATCATCACTTTCATTTGTAGATGGCTATGTAGACCCCCGATATACTTGAGGAGTACATATGGGCTCCTGGGATAGACCCATCATGATGGCCACCTTTATGACCTCAATTGTGTACTCTTGTACACTCTACCCTTTATTTTTCCTGAAGTAGGGCCACTAGATCCATTGGTCCTCTACTTACCTGATATGGTAGAATTGGGAATTGATGAGGGTTTTCAAATCATCGCACTTAGTTACTGGTGAATCACCCTAAATCCTAAGTTTCTTTGCGTGACTCTCCCACCAAGTTAAATCATGGCCCTCTAACTTCAGTCTGGAAAATTATGTCTTTTGTTCTTCATCTATATGGTGAACGATGAAATTAACTTCTAGTTTTTCCAACCAATGATTTTGTTTTAATACATTAATCTCACCTTGGTTTGGATTTGTGTCCACTTTCAATTCCATATTGAATAAATAATATGGAGCTTTTATGGTATTGGAATTGATATCATAGGATTTGTACTCATGCAAATCCAACACCTGACTCTCAAATCTTGTGTAACTATGGAAGAACCTACAAATGTCACCTTAGTAAGAACTTCCCTCATTTTAGTGATGGAAGAGGTTGTTGGAAATATTTCTATTTTCGACTCACTAGTTTAGTGGTAGTTAACTAGAGCTAGTTCTATTTTATACTTTCTATTTTTAGACCATCACTATTATGCATGCATGCATTCCTAAGGAAAATCTCATTTTTAGTTCACTTTTATTATTTATGGAATGTTCCACCCTATATGAGTGTGTATCACACATTCATTCATTATATTCGATCATTGATCAAATCCTTGGAGTAGTGTGAATATATTTTATCATTATTCCCTATTGAATATCTCGACCTTTTCTTAACAATTTTTTTTTTTTTTGCTTCATCTAGGTCTCTTGTGTAGGTTTCCATGAAACATTGACATGGTATTAGAGTCAAGTTGCTTGGAGTAAACCAAACAAGCCATATAAGAGGGAAATAAGAGTTTTGACGAGCGTAATCCATGTATATGATAGTGTTGCAACCTCTCCTTATCTAAAAGTGTGACATTTGAAAGTTTCACAACCTCTCCCTTTTGAAAGGGTGCAACAGTGTCTCAAGCTACCCAATGATAGAGTGAGACACTCTTGAAAAAGTGTTTTTTTAGTGATTTCTGAGGAAACTTTTTCTAGGTTTTTCAGAACTAGTAAGAGGTATGGATACAACACCAATTATAAAATACAATTTGGTGATAATACTCACTCCATACAATTATTTTGAATGGAAGAAGAAGGTTGAAATCCAACTCAGAAGGAAAGGATTATACAATTTGAAGATGGTGACATAAACATAACCTACAACAACAATTGAGAATACTAGATGGATGAACTGTAAGGATGAGGCCATATGACTTCTTCTTGAATTAATTTCAATTGATTTATGGTTTCATGTTTCCACATGAAAGACTCCAAATGAGATTTGGACCACCTTGGAAAGACTCTTTGGAAATCAAGATGATATGAGAGGTCATATGCTTGAGATAGAGTTGAATACCTTGGATTCTAAAAGTTTAGATAATATACAAGATTTATTTAACAAGTTTAAATATTTGATATTGAGCTTGGTACGCTGTGGTATTGATAAGTCTACACAAGCATACCAAATTATTCTAACAATCTTGGGCAAGCTAGGACCAAAATATTTTTTCTATATCTCCACTTTCCATTATAGAAGATATATCTTGGGATGAAAGTGGAAGATGCCTACCATGGATCAGTTCATTGATTCTCTCACACATGAGAAGGAAAAATCATTCATATGAGCCTAATTAAGGAACCCAAAGAACATGCACTCACCATGCAGGATGGAAAAGGGTCATCGAATAAAAAATCCAAATAGAAAGGACAGGAGAAATAAAATGAAAATGAGGGATATTCCAAACCCTTCAAGGATTCTTCAAGTTCCAAAGACTCTTAAAATACCAAAGACAAGAAGAATAAGAAGGGAAAGCAGTGCACTTATTGAAATAAAACAAATCATGAAGAATCCACATGCATGAAGAAGAAAATCAATCTTTTGGCATAGTTACTTCAATAGAATAACCTTGAAAACTTCATTCCTGAAGGATCCAAGAAGAAGAAGGAAGAAGATCATGCTCATAAGAAAGGTAATAATCATGCTCTGGTTGCAATTAATTCCTCATCTGATTCATGGATTATAGATTCTGGTGCATCACAACATATGGCATCCAAAGATGAAGTTTTTACTTCTTTGAGTTCATGCTCAATACCCCCTATTCTCATGGGGGATGATACTCCAGTAGCAGTAGCAGGAGAGGGAAGATTGGAACTCCCTAATGGAATTTTTGAGAATGTTTTACATGGTCCAAATATTTCTATAAATATTACCTTAGTTTATTATATCACTCAAAAAGGTAAAAATATTGAATTTACATCAGATTCAGTTTCTGTACTTGACATGCATGACAGTTAGATTATTGCAATTGGTGAGGTAGATCACAAATGAAGGTTGTATAAATTCACTAAGTTTGGTGACTATGAATCCTCTTTACTACTTACACATGAGGATATTATTTTGCATGTACCACCAGTGAAACATGCAGATGGTATTGTTCTTTCATCAATTCCAGACATCAGAGATGATTTCATACACTTGGATTCTATACATTGAAATGAGTAGGTAGTACAACCAGATAAAGAGCTAGTGCCGAAGATTGAACATATTCCCAAGAGATAATATTCCACGCTTCAGGAATCATGTGTCCTTGCAAAGGATCCATTTGATTTGAGGAGGAATCGATCTCAACATGAGGATCCTTCTCATGTACTTTTAGCTTCTGAAACAACGATTTCCATACATTGCTATATGGTTCAATATTCTGATCCACAGACCTATAGTGAGGTTGTGGGAAATTCGTTATGGAAAGCAGCCATGCATGAGGAGTATGACTCACTCCTAGAGAATCAGACTTGGGATATGGTTCCACTTCCACGAGAAAGGAATATTTTAAGGTGCAGATGGGTCCACATGATCAAGAGGTACAAGGAAAGATAGGTTGCCAAAGGACTTCATCAAATCCATAAATATTTCTACATCTTCATCAAGACCTTCACTGGGATGAAGTTTCATACTTTACGAGATCATGTTGGAGTGAAGAACATAGTTTCCTATAAGATTGATTTTCTTATTTTGATGCATTGTCTTTTTTTTGGGGGGGGGGTTTGTTCCCACATGGTTTTCCCTCTTTCCTCATTTTTAATTCAGTGTTCATTAGTTGCATTGTACATGAGTACCTAATATGGCCTAGTTGTCGAGACTCATTTTTTATTACTCCATAGTGATGTTCAGGGGGGTTTTGGAAATATTTCTATTTTGGATTCACTAGTTTAGTGGTAGTTAACTGGAGCTAGTTCTATTTTAGAATTTCTATTTTTAGACCATCACTATTATGCATGCATGCATTCCTAAGGAAAATCTCATTGTTAGTTCTCTTTTCTTATTTATGGAATTTTCTTCCCCATATGAGTGTGTATCACTCATTCATTCATTATATTTGATCATTGATCAACTCATTGGAGTAGTGTTACTGTATTTTCTCATTCTTCCATATTGAATCTCTCGTCCTTTTCTTAATAAGATTTGTTTGTATTTTCTTTAGCTAGGTCTCGTTTTCAAGTTTCCATGAAACATTGGCAGAGGTACACCACATGGGAGGATTCCTTGGTGACATCAAGGGATAAAATATCAAGTATAGTATCCAAGCCTACTACTCCCTATCTTAGTCACCGGATGATTTCTCTAGGTCAAGGAAAAGAACAGGTTTGAAGATGATTTGGTAATTTCCCGGAACATGAAAACTTTGCAGCACGTATACAACAATTTCCAACTCAAAGTATGAAAAATAAATTATTAGGACACTACGAAAGACAAGTTTCAATGGTTGTTGCAAATTTGTAGTAGTAAACAATTATATGCCATCAGTAATAATTTGTAGCAACAATAATAAATAATGCTCATAAATGCAACAATTGGTCATGAAATCTTAGAATATATCCACTAGAATATTATCGAATTGTTAGATGTTATTTCTGAGTAAGTTAATCCACCAAAGGATGAGTGTATGCAAAAAATTAAAGTATTTTCAGATGGTTGTAGAAAACTTTTATAATCACAGCAAGAGATGTAGTGATTTTTCCAATGTTACTCTTAGTACAATTAGTAGAGAGATTGAGAGTTTTAAAACATAGTGTTTATCAATCAATTTACCAAGATAATAACTTATTAGATCAGTTCCTTCTTAGGGTATGGATTCTTCTAATGTAGCTAAGCTTGAATGTTGGCCTACTTGAAACCAAGAGGTAGGATTCAAACCTTAAGGTGAAAGTACATTTGGGCATTAGGCTTTGAATATTGAGGAGAAGGATTTCTAGGGTACAAGTACATTTGGGCCCTAGAAACTATTTTCTCCTTCTTATAGCTTCATCTAGGTCACAATCAATTATCTAGGGCTAAAATCCTAAAATGATATCACTTTAGGGATTTACGGTTCTAACCCTAGCAAGGACAATTCACAAATTCTAGATAGATATCACCTTTTCGAGAGGAACAAGAACTTATGTTCCTCTCTTAGGGTTTCAATAACAAGACTTTTTGCAATAAAATAACAATTTCTCCATCAACATTAATAACATAAACAATAATTGCATAAGTTTTCTTATGTCATATAAGAAACCAAGAAATTTTCACCCTAATTGTACAAAGATACATCCAAAATCAACAAAAACCATCCATAAGAGACCTTCCAAGAATGGTACATGAGAGAGAGGATCTAGTTACCCACATAGGGAAATTATTTTAAAAGTGTTTCCCAAAATGGTAAGTGAAATTTGATGATAAAATGAAAGTCAAGTTTATCCATTTTATATGAGGCTAAATTCACACATGTGTCCACATAATTTGTCAACAATGTAATACAAGTGGGCCGACCCCTCATTTAACCTTTAAAATGTGTAATAAATGCAAAAAGACATCAAAATTCCCACATGTGTGAGGCGTCAAGGCTGGGGAAGTTGACCTCAAGCCTCCAAAATCTAAGGTAAGGCATCCAAATGCAACGTGGCATCCTCTAAGGTGAAGTGGAAGCCATGTGAAGTGTCTCCTCACCCAAGGTAATTTGATACCATCTCAGGTACCCATCCATCCATCAAACAATAGCCATGTCAAACAATAGAAGGTGATATCATCACCATAATAGGGTAAGCATCTAGGATACATGGTCAATGTCTAGGATCTGAGGAGTTGCATGTCATATATGTAATGTATTTGACTGCATGATGATACAACATCCTTGATCCTGGTGAAAAATAAGTTATGGGGTACTCTGCATAAATTGCAGGGCTTCCAATCCATCAATGTGTCATAATGATTATATTTTCTCAAATCAATTCCCATATGTAACACCATGTTTCCCCTAGCTTGTAAATATAACTATAATGGCTAAGAGACTATGGAAAAATCCATATGTGTGAATGTTGATTCGATGGACCTTTGTATGAAAGGCAAATGAATGTAAATTCTATTATTTACTAGAAAATGGATAAGTGTTGCATGACTGTTGGAAGGGGGGTGTACTAATAAAGACCATGAATTCTATTAAAATAGATGGTGAAGGTGACCACGAATGGTTGTGTTAACCTTCACCAAACTAGTACTTACTATATTTAATTGCTCAATGCTAGAATAGTCCTCTAACCAAGAAATGAATTACAGTCAGGTTGGTAGGTGGGAAGACCTCGTCAAGAGTTAATGAGGGGATGGGGCAGAGCACCCATCTATAAGGCTTTCAGACCTGACCATGGGCTGGGAATTTGAGCCACACAAAACCTTGATGAAAGAGGCAATAAGGGAAGGTGTGGTGGGCGAAGGGGGACCTGTGAAGAGGGAAAATGAGAGGAAGCTTTTGGGTTCAAGGAAGAACTGGAAAATAAGCATTCTAGTCACAGGAAGTGGCAGAGAAGGTTATGATACAAGCTGATAAATGAGGCCAATCCTCCTTTCTTGGTATCGTGTAAACCATTGCCAAGATCCTGCAGGAGGAGGAGAGTAACCTCCATCCCTACTATTGTTGATCCAGAAGAATATATTTTGTTGCAGAGCATCGTGGTATAGCTCAGGAGTGGCTAGTGGTAAATCCGTTTGGAGTGACTGAGCCTACAGTTGGGTGGAAATGGGCACCCCTTTTAGTAGTCGCTTCACGTTGTCTAGTTTTGATAAGTGTTTTCCCTGTTCTATGTGTTGAACTGGAATAATTGATGAATTCCTGGATTTATGCATATGTGTACCTATAAATATTTTCTATGTGGAATGGTTATGGTATGTACATTCCTCCTTCTCTTTGAAAACCCACACTCTTGAACAAGAGTTTGAATACCCAACTTGGCTCTGGAGGCTTCCTGGGGCATAAGATTGTATGAAGGTCGAGATGGGAGATCTAGTCTTGACTTGAACCTGTTTGTCTGAAGAGGAAACCTCTTACAGAATCCTTGTTGTGCGATCAGGATTCCGGGCCCAAGTCCTTAACCATTTCATAAAAGTATCCAAAAGGGTAGTTAAAGTGGACTTCTTCAAAAAGGGAAGGTCCCTTCATTTATAAAATTATCATAAGAGATCCATTCGAAAGGACCCATATGACCATTACCCAGGAATATTGATCTAATCCTAAGGAAGCTATGTCCCCTTGGCTTTGTAGCCCTGGAAGTCTGGGACTTCAGAGTAATATGAAACTTACCAGCCTTACAGGGACCGAAGGTAACCAGGAGACTCAGTCTCCCCGAGGTTGACCGATGATAGGCGGTTATCCAGGTGGTTGGGTGAACCTATCTCAAAAATTAAACTGAGGCCCAAAACCCTGAAGACTGGAGTCACGAAGGACCCAACACCGTATATCGTGAGACCCCTCGGATCCTTTTCCAACTGTCAATATATTGGGGAAACATCGTGCTAGACCCTCTAATTCAGAGATTGGACGCTTCGAAATGTAAGAGGAGTTTGCATAGAAACACTCATGAATGTTGAAACCTCGAGCTAACCAGAGCCGTATATCTATAGGTATACGTGATCGGGTCTTATTCACGAGATTTGAGGAACGTAGAAGTCATCCACCTGAGGTCACGAGGTATGTTGATGTCATCCATGGTGACATGGATTAAAACTTAACGAGCCACATGCCACCTAGATTTATGTGCATCACCTACCCCATAGGCACCTTGGATTGTGTTAGAAAAATAGGATTTTAGAGCAATAAAATAAAACAAATGCAGAATTAAAATACAGAAGATACACAATACAATAGAGACACAGATATACATGGTTCACCCAGTGTGGGATATATCCACCAGAGAAATTTCCAGGTCCTTCGATTATTATTATCTATCAAATGAAGGGATACAACCTACAATAAACCTGCTATAAATTCCTCTTCTTTCTCTCATAGACTCCTATCTCATAATACAATATTCACTATCATGCATAGCTGCAATACATTTCCCTCATAAAAGAGGGTTTCCTTCTAGGGAAAAAAACCCTAACATAATTTATATCGTTAGATCTGTGACCTTATAATGAATGGTTCAAATTTAAAATGAAATTACAATTTACGTTTACAAGGAAAATTTTCCTTTACGGGATTAGCCCCCGAACCCCCGACGAGGGCCTACTTGCCCCCAGACCCCACAAAGGGGGTAACCCCCTACTGCACTCCCCCATGTGGAATAGTGTACATTCTTCCGGGGTGTAAAGTATTCATGGGGTATAAACATGGCTGAAAACAAAAACCTCTGGATATGGAAGATAATCAGGCTCCACAACCAACAATATCCCACTTAGAGATTGATCTCAACAACTCCACCGCTGTTGTATATGTTGGACTCTGAACCTTCTTGGACTTGGAAAATTTCTCATATTCATATTCATTCTTGAATACCAACTAAAACTAAGAAGTAACTCAGTTTCTCCCTGGTTACTCCCTTTGTTAACATATCTGCATGATTTTAGCTAGTGTGTATCTTTTCCAACTTCAAATCTCCATCTTCCAAGG
>WSFP011374926.1:0-30587 GCA_009831015.1 Picea engelmannii
ATACCATGAACATAGATCCAACTTTGTGAAATAGATTACTCCATGTATTTCATCTAACAATTCATCAATGATGAGAATGGGAAACTTATATTTAATATTGATCTTGTTTAGCTCTCTATAATCTAGACACATACACCATGATCCATCTTTCTTGAGTACCATTACCACCGGTTCAGAGTAAGAACTTTGGATAGGTATAATAACAGTTGTTGGCACTGAGATTCACCCTTAGATTGCAAGAGGATAATCCCAATACCCATCAGAATGTGCGGTGGATGTTGGTTTTATGAGTGAAGGTCAAATGGACAAAACTCAGTACAAGAATGATTTGAACATAGAAACTGGACAAGAAATGCACATGGAAGTGAGGCCCTCGTTAACTTCAGTTAGTGATTTGAGTTTAAGGGTAAGAAGAAGGAAGACTTAGTGAGAGAGGTGAACAAGACTGCTATCAACATCCGCCCTTCAAGCAGCTTGGTGAAGAAAAACTCAAGTTCAAGAGAACTCTTACACTCAAGTTTCAAACACTGAAATATGTCACACCAGCATAATAATCAAGCCTACATTACCATGCAACTACAACAACTCGATTGGATCCTCCATGCCCGAGCCTTTCAACATAAGGGAAAATAAGATAACAAAGAAACTGACTAAAACTGGTCACAGTAATACTGTAATCAAACCTACATTACATTAGAACCACAACCCTCGATTCGATCCTCCATGCCCGAGTGTTCTTGAACAGTTTAAAAAAAGAGGTGAAATAATTTGACTTCTATTAATGTGAAAGTATCAAGTTTGATATATAACCAGAGAACAGTTCTGGCATAAAAAATTACACAGTAGGGAGCTCTCCTCAACCGTTCAACCCTCTTAAAAAAATATCAAACTGATCTATTTATACTCATATCAGTTCACAACTGCGAGGGGTGTGATCTGGCGATTTCATTCAAATATTTTCATCTGAGCAGCCTTTCATTAGACTGTTCTTGTTTCTTCCTGTCAGATGCAAACCAGGTTCAGTAGGGACCTGTAGAAAACTGACCATTGTTGTACTTTGCTAATAGTCCTACCTCCATAGCCATAACTCTATAGCCTTCCATGTATGGGATGAGTTGAGGTTTCAGCTACCAGTCCCGACTTCATTAACATGATCCTAATCAGGATTGGAGCACGACAGGATGACTGCTGGAGGACCACCTGTCGCTGCTAGATTGGGCGATGAGGTCGTGAAAGTCAATCCTCTTTCATTGGATGACCCCTTCTTGGGATTGGAGTGTGGTGGGACAATTGGAAAAGGACCACCTGTCGACATTGGATAGGGCGTCATATGCACATGTGCATTTCGGGACTGCAGGAAGTGGTTTAGGCCCACACCGCTTTTGTACCCGAAATGCACCTTGTTCCGCCACGTTGCCTCCCCACAAAACCACGGTTGGGATGTCGGCCCACCCTTAGGATTTTAACATCCGCACCTTTTGCAGCCCCAAAATGATCAATGATCGTTGATCTGGATGAGAGTTGAGATCTAGGCTCACCGACTACTTTAGCGCCCTTGTGAAACTTTTATCCGCCTTCCAACTCTGGAGTCCCTCCAACTGTGCTTGGAGATAGAACCACATCTAAGCTGTGCAGGGGATATCGATTGTTGCAGACTAAACCTACTCACCTGCATTCATGCTGCTTTGTGTGATAACACATGGCTCCACAGGGGTTGGCATGCTCCCTATGAGCTGCCAAGAACGCATAGTTCAAGTGCCTTAGATTTTGGGTTGTGGAGTTGAGCTGAAATACACTTTGTTGAAGACAACAGGATGATATATAGACTACTCTACTTACAAAAAGAAAAAGAAAAACACCTGTGCTCCAGAGGGAGCTTATTTATGTACAATCCTATACTAACTAATTTTTTACAATGTGCTAGGTGAAAGAAAACTTCCACCATAGCCACCCAGACTGTTTGGTGACATAACTCTTCTTTTCACTACAAATGATCCACAAATGGTAAGGGAAGTATGACAACAGAATGAAAACATGCTTTGGAACACTGACAATACCCCCAAATGATAATAAGATGAAAAGGTTTGCAGGCTCCAATGCTTCTTGAAAAATCAACTCCATATACAACTCCACAGGGTCATAAAATAGGCAATAAAACCTACTAGGTTGGTAACAGAAATCCTGCTCTGCTTTACAGCTGCTCACATATGGTTGAATGTTTGTGGAAAGCATAGGTGAGTGAAAGGATGATGTAGGTTGTTGATCCACTACTCCTTTTCCTTCTCTGATAACATATGTTAGTTGATGGACAAAAATATCAATGGATGGTTGTTTCTCTTTAACATGCTTCATGATGTCTTCTACAGACCCAGGATGCCTCATTTCCACACAATGCTTTTCCTTAATGTATAAATGAAAAGGCTCTATAGTATGGTATTGAAAATCCTTCATATCCACCTCAGAATCTGATTCATAGTTGTCATACATAGGCTGGATGCTTCCTAAGTCAACAAAATGTCATGTAGGGATCTACTCTTCTTCATATGAATACTCATCAAAGATAGGTGAGAGAAAAAATCTTTTATCTTACAAAGAAAAATGAGCAATCTCCTGATTCTTCTCTTCAATCATAGGTGAAAATACATCACGAAAAACCTCTTGAAGGAATAGAGAAGAATCCTCCTCTACAACTATTCCTTATTTTAAATATGAGACATCAGGTGCACGAGGGGAAAAATATAATGAATTTATGGCTATGGAATCATCAACACTATCATAATTCATATCTAGAAGGCCTTCTTCTCGGGAAATATAAAGAGAAACGTTTTCATCCATATTCACAAAATACTTGCTTATATCCTCACTTTCTCTTTCAATCAGATCTTCACCAGACTCATCACACGAGGAACACTCTATTGTCTATTGGATGTGGAATTCAAAGTCCTTACAACAGTTATCAAAAATAAGATCAGACGGGTAGATTTTCTTGTAAAATGAATTAAAAGCAACATGAAAATCCTTCAAAGAATGGATATTGACAGCAGGAAGAGATTGATACCATTCATGAGCATGTTCTTCTAAACAAAATTTGAACATCTTGATCAAGACATACTCTTGAACAAAACCATGTTCAAGCATGCATATATGAAAATTGAATAAGTGCTCACTGGTATGGTCATGCGTGCTTCCTCTGAATCTTGGAAGATAATCATCCCATTCAGTTATATCGGCACTGGATGTGGAAAACTGACTATATTTGAGAAATCATAGAAAGCATACATCTGAGCCAAGATAGCTTCCATTGATATGGTTGTCTCGTATCAGTGAAGTTTCTAACAGGTTCTTCCTTCATGGAGTGGAGTAGCCAAGTGAATGGTGCAGTCTGAATACTGTGTCCGGCTTTAGTTTACCATCTAAAACTGGATCTATTCGTTGTCGTTCTCCTCGGGAAGATATCTTCACTTTCGTCCACGACAATGATGCCATTAATTTTAGCATTGAGAGTCACCCTTATATTACAAGAGGATAAGCCGAGTACCCATCAGAATGTTTGGTGTATGTTGGTTTTATGAGTGGAGGTCAAATGGACAAAACTCAGTACAAGAATGATTTGAACACAGAAACTGGACAAGAAATACACAGGGAAGTGAGGTCCTCATTAACTTCAGTCAGTGATTTGAGTTTAAGGGTGAGCGTAAGGAATACTTAGTGAAAGAGGTGAACAAGAATGTTATCAACATCCAGCCTTCAATCATCCTGGTGAAGAAAAACTCAGGTTCAAGAGCACTCTTGCACTCAATTTTCAAACACTAAAATATGTCACAGCAACATAATAATCAAACCTACATTACCATGCAACTACAACAACTCGAATAGATCCTCCATGCTTGAGCCTTTCATCATAAGGGGAAATAAGATAACAAAGAAGTTGAGTAAAAGTGGTCACAGTAATACTGCCATCAAACCTACGTTACAATAGAACCACAACCCTCGATTGGATCCTCCATGACCAAGTGTTCTAGCACATTTTAAACAAAGAGGTGAAAGAAAATAACTTCTATTAATGCGAAAGTCTCAAGTTTGATACATAACCAGAGAACAATTCTGGCATAAAAAATTACACAGTAGGGAGCTCTTCTCAACCATTCGACCCTCTTAATAAAATATCAAATTGATCTATTTATACTTAGATCAATTCACAATTGCTAGGGGTGTGATCTAGCGATGTCATTCAAAGCTCTGTGTTTGAGCAACCTTATGTTAGATTGTGTGTGTTTTCTCCCGTCAGACACAAACCAGGCTCAGTAGGGACTTGCAAAAAACTGACCATTGTTGTACTTTGTTGAAAATCGTGCCTCCATAGTCATAAATCTTTAGCCTTCCATTTATGGGTTGAGATGAGTTTTCAGCTACTAGTCCCAAATTCATTAACATGATCCTCACTGAGATTGGAGCGCGATGGGACGATAGGCAGAGGACCACCTTTTGCTACTGGATTTGGTGTCGGGTTTGTGAAATTCAATCCTCATACATTGGTTGACCCCTTCTTGGGATTGGAGCGTAGTGGGATGAATGATGGAGGACCACTTGTCGACATTAGATAGGGTGTCATATGCGCATGTGCGTTTTGGGGCCGCGGGAATTGGTTTATTCCCACACCGCTTTGCACCCAAAAATCACCTTCTTACGCCACATCACTTCCCAGCAAAACCACGGTTTGAATTTCGGCCCACCCTTCGTATTTTAACGTCCGTGCGTGTTGCGGCCCTGAAATGATCAACGGTTGTCAATGTTAGTGCTAGAAGTTGCTCCTAGACTGCTATGGGGTCAAGCCTAGCACATCTTCAGTTAGTGCAATGATTTTATAAATAAGGATGTGTTTTGGGTTTTGAAACAAGGTGGATCAGGTAAAGTGAAAGAGAAAAGAATAAAGGAATAAGCTAAAATGCAGACCAATGAATCACCATTGGGAATGGAGTCAAGTAAACAATTTGTTAGATTGAAGGCCAGTGAACTTCATATCAGACAAAATACTTATATGATGATGGTTATAAGAATGGAGAATGTGACAAATAGTAGAACATCCACCAAACAAAGATTTTCTCTGCAAAATGGATTTGACAGGTACTTGAACAAAGCACACAAACAACAGGCAGATCACAAAAAATCTTGCTGCTCAAGAATCTATTGTTTATGGACATTCATTGATTCTCAATAGTTGTAAATCGTTCAAGCAAAAAGGAAAAACCGAATGGGAAATGAAGAAATCACAATCTGATAACACAACTCACAGGGATGTTCAATGTCAGAAATGAATGCTTAATAAAACTGCCCATAGGCTTACAATGCTCATACACAGGCCTATTAATCAAATTCTTCTCAGGCCTTACCCTCTTGGCTCCCCCCTTAGGTGTAATAAAAACTGTTGATTAAATAGGAAAAGTACAAGGCCTATTCTAGGTGTCATTAAAATAATACAACTCATTAAACTATTGACAAAATTCTAGGAACAGAAAAAACAGTAATAAAATGAAAATCAAAAGATAATTTCAACTAAGTCTCCAAAATCTCACGAACAATCGAAGTTGTTGGTTTAAAGCTGGAACTGGTTCCTTGAAATATGGAGTTTTACTACCACATATGTTCTCATTCCTTTGAATGATGATATTACTCATGAAAATGCTCAACTGTGTTTTGAATACCAAGATATTCTCCTATAAATCTTACAACTGCTTGATTAGTTGCTCGTGAAATATCCTTGGATTGGTTGGTCATGTATGTCATTACCACTTGTGTTCTTATGCTTTAACTATTGAGAGATGCCCAAAAAAATGGAATGTTCTGCCAATTTCTGCGAGATTTTACTCTCAAACTCTTTCATGGAAGATCTATATGTCTCGAATAGGTAATGTTGTTGAATTTGTCCTCTGCCAGAAAAAATGGGGATAACCCTCATATAACTGATTACGTGCCACTCGTCTTTGATCTGTCCTACAATTGCTGAGTTTGTGCCAAAACATGCTCTGTCATCATTCTGGTTTCTATTTTATAGCTTCTAGCTTGTTACTTTACCCTTTTCGTACTTGGATATACTTCAAATCTGGGAGTTGATCTTGACTGTCACATGTCTTCAAACTACCACCTGTGTCCACTTATTGCTTGAATATGCTCATCGAATCTTTTGAAGAACTGGAAATCTGGAAATTGATTTGATCCTTTGACTGTTTATTTGCAATTTGCTCTGCCATTTGTTCCAATAATAACTAACCTGAAGATATCATTTCTAAATATAGAACAACAAATTGGCAAGATGGGCAAGATGGAGTTGGAATATAGGCTCTCTTTTTCATTCACCAATGCTTCTTTCATTTTCTATAAATAAGTCAGATTCTTATGTGTTGCAACAACAAAATTGTATGGTTTCTTTGCTCTCGAGAGGTATTCAATAATGCTCAATGTAAAATCTCCATATCCTATCCGAAGGCCAGCTAAACTAGCTCTTTTGTTGAATGTCCACAAAATAATCAAATTTTCATGTTTTTTCACCGAGGCCATCCTAAACCCTTTTCTTGAAAATTCAATATATGCTTCGTCTAACACGAACAATATTAATAAGTGGAGAATTGATAAATGGTATTTATCATTAATAATGCTATCGCCTGGATTGTTTGGAGAAGCTAAGAAGATGCTTTATTTATCTTGGCGCCTTGTGCCTTATGCCTTAACATATGATGTGATCTGACATTTGACATGATGCTAGGTCTGTGATTTCCCTTAACGTTTGTTTTAGCACTAAGCTGACTTCAAAACTTGAATGCAGGCTCGGCTAATTCAACTCACTATAAACTTTGCACGCACTTGTAACTTTGATTTTCTCTGTGATTGGATGGACACCTCTGTGTAATCTTGGCATTCGGAGATCCTGTAGCATTTGGGAGCTCTTTCGATGTTTGAGAATTCAAATCCCAGTTTCATAATGTAGAAAAAGGTGCCACAACCAGACTCAAGAAATGCAAAGAAAAAGATGCTCAAGGTTGTTTTACCAATGCCCATTTCATCTACAAGAATAACATATGTCATAAATTCGGGCAATTTGTCAAACTCGTCTTGCTGCTACTGTTATTCATTTGCTGGGCGTTTGAGTGTGGCATAACGAACACATCCACAGCTTGAACTGTGTACTCGTCAACAAACTCACCAAGCATCAGTCCCTTTGTTCGTGGCACACTATCTGTGGCACCTTGTGTTGAAAGACTCGACCGGGCTTGCGTGCTTCTGTTGATGGTATTGTGGACAGGTTTCAACCGGAAGCAATCTTTCACCTTCATGATGAATTCCAATTATAAGAACAGGTGGAAACGATCTCTATTGGCAAGACAAATTGTTCTTCAGCCAGGATAATTCCTCCTCGTCGTGGCTTCGTGTGGTGCTAGTGCGTTGTCTTTGATTTGACTATTCTGATGTGTGATTTGTTGTCAGTGATAATCTATGTTGTTTTTTATGGCAGGTGCACTTGAGACTTTAACCTCGATGCCTGATGGCTTTAATCGAGATTGGCCCTGTGGGCCCAATAGTTTTTCTAGAGTA
The DNA here is from genome assembly GCA_009831015.1 of Picea engelmannii. Taxonomy (NCBI): domain Eukaryota; kingdom Viridiplantae; phylum Streptophyta; class Pinopsida; order Pinales; family Pinaceae; genus Picea; species Picea engelmannii. The sequence goes on from WSFP011374926.1 coordinate 7,588, forward strand.
AACATTAGCACTGTAAAAATTCCCGAAACCCAACTTTGCCTAAAAGACTATAATTATTTTTCACTTGTTCAAAAGAACCCAAGATATAAGACCATCTACACATATAAAAACTGGCCTGTGCTGCATAAAAAACATGTTTAAGCAACGCTCCTTTAAAGTTTTAAATTTGAAGTTCTGGGTACTAACACTTTTCGGTGCTACAGGAATAACCCCATTCTTGCAACAAGGAGAGAATCGAATATTTAGTATCTGGATACTAATAGTCGATATGGATGGGAGCTGAGATCTGGGTGGTCGGCTACTTTAGCGCCCCTGCCAAACTTTTATTTGTCTGCCAACTCTAGAGTCCCTCCAATTGAACTTCGAGGTAGTGCCACATCTAACCTATGCAGAGGATCATAATTGATGCAAACTACACCTCCTCCCCTGCGTGCATGCTTCTTTGTGTGATAACAATGCCAACCTCTAACATTTCTTCAACCATTCCCTCAATTTCACTCTTCTGGGCATAAGGGTACATGTAAGGCCTGATGTTAGGAGGAACAATCCCAGGAATCAAGGGTGAATTGCATGATCATGATTTCGAGTGGGTGGAATACCTTCAAATACTTTGGAATGCTTATCAATGATCCCTTGGAGATATAGGGGAATAGATGGCTTAGATGTTTGAACATATAGTGAGGATAGTTTTACAATTACACCATGATGCCCCTTTTTCAATAATGTTTTCATCCCAATAGATCTTATCACCTTATTAGGTTTCCTTGTGATACCCCTTAACTCAATTTATTTTTCTTCCAATGAAAATTTCATGAAAAGTTCTTGAAAATTAAAATACATTGTTCCCAATGATTGTAACCATTGGACTCCTAGTACGACATCAACACCACCCATGGGTATAGCAATCATTGGAATCCCCCATAGTAAGATTGATCTTATGGAAATTTCTCGTGCAATTGATAGTTCCTCCATCTACAATCATTACTTGAAACTTTGGCGCTGGATATAAAAATCAATTGAGAGATTTGGCTAATTTATAGTGAATGAAATTATGAGTACTACCAGAATCAATTAGGACTATTACCTTTTTTTTTATATATCCATCGATATTGATGGTTTGGGGAGTGCCAATTCCAGCCAATGCATTACATGATATCATGGGAGTCAACTCTTCAGATGAAATCTCTTCTACATTTTCATCTTGATATGGTTCTTGTTCTTCTTCTTCTTCCTCTTCACAATATATGTAGAATAATTTCTTCTCAGCACACTTATGTCCCTTACTGTACTTGTTTTCACAATTAAAGAATAAAAGTTTTTCTTTTATTTCCTCCAATTATTGAGGTGTCAACCTTGTAGGTTGAGGTGTTTTAGAGGAAGGAACATTATTCTCTCGATATATGTTAGGAGTGGTCCTTCTAGTAGCCATAGCCATATTTTACTTTCAACATTTATCGCCACCATGAATGCATTCTCCAATGATTTGGGTTCCTAAAGGAGAACCTCATGTTGAATACTATCCTTTAAAGTTTCTATGAATACGTCAATGAGGTGATAATATCTGTTACCTTTATATTCAATCTTTGGAAGTTCTCAATGTGCTCCGCAACTGAACCCTTTTGCTTGAGATTTATCAATTGGCTAAAGACAATATTTCTCCTTGTATCCTCATAGTGTGTTGTCATTTCTTCCGTGAAAATTTTCTAAGTGACAAGTGATTTGTGAGAACAAAGCCATCGATACCACACAAATTGATTGTGTTCTAAATATAAAGAATCAATTAGTACCTTTTGTGTATGTGGCACATCATGTAGTTCAAATAAATGCTCCATTTGAAGTATCCATGTGATTGGATCCTTTCCATAAAATTTCCTCATATTGATCTTAGGAAAGCAGTTGGTATTCAACCCAAAGTTGAAGTTTCTCTAGTATTGATTCATCTTCCTTGTGTGCTCATCATGGACTTCATGTGATACATTTTCACTTTAAGGTTGCCTCTCTATTAGGAAATGTTTCAATCCTTCCATGATCTCCCTTTTTAAACCATCCATCTCAGTATCCATTATTCCCTCCAACTTAGCTTCAGTTGAATCCATCATCCCTTGTAGTTCATCTTTTGTTACTGTCTTATTTTGTAAATGATTTATGTCCCTGCACATTTCTTCACATTATCAAGAGTCCAAGTAGGAATTTCTGGAGGCTTATTTGGTGTATAATTCCCTTTTTTGGTGGCATGTTTGCCAAGTATCAATTTTAAATCTTAATTTCGAGGTGGTTCTTCTAGACCATCTTTCTTCTATTGTATCTCCAAAATTTTGGAACGTCTCTTTATGAAAATTTATTTTTTTAGTTATATGATACATATTCTTTGCAATGCCACAGGTTTGATCAAAATTGGATGTGCCAAGTGGAAGTTATAGTAACTTCCCCACACCTTGTTGATTTTTGGCCCTTCCATGAGAGAGTACTTGTAAAGCATTCCAAAAGAACAATATCCGATATTTTATTTCAAAAATTGTATGAGATATACTATAGGTTGTCCAATGTCCAATGCAACTAGTCTCACTTAATTTGGATACTCATTGAAGAAGATATCATTATTTTACATGGAACACCTGTTTGAGACTAGTGAATATGAATAGTCAGATACCCTATCTTGCACATGGTGTATCTACAAAATTAGGATGATACAGATGCTGAAATTTTTATCAAAGCTACCTCGATAATTTCTGTGAATAGCCCCTATGTTTTAGGGTCTAAAACATTACAAACAAATTTTATATCGAACATTCTGCGATGACTAAATTTAGGATGATTCGAGAACCCTATCTTTCTTAAAGTGTAAGGCCTCAAGAGTGGAAATTTGAACCCCACGTACCTTGATCCATCTAATAAATATCCTCCAAGGGGTTCCTTCTGAAACATCTTACAAAACAAGTTATAGAGAGAATTCCAAGGTGTCTTAGATGCAACAACGAAACCCCAAGACCTTGAGCTTTGATACCAAATGTTAAGAACCAAATATAAAAATAGCATAAAAAATCCTCTGAAAAACTACTCAATGCCTTGAAAAAGAGAGAATTTCATATGATAAGCCTCTTCGATGGGGAAAACTCCTTATACACCATATAAATTTCCAAATACCACATGATTCCAAATGGAAATGTATCCTTGGTATATATAGGAGACTAGAAGGTACAATTACAACTAATGAAACCAAGACGACATAAATAAAATAACATTACTAATGTAATATGCCCCAATTCATGAGTAATGTGTCACTATTTAAAGTTTAACTTCACATATTTATTTTTTACAATTTGTTGAAGGTTTTTGCAAGATTATTAGTAAGAGTTTTTTAAATTTATAACATGCCACATGTAATGTCTCCATTATCACCCATTTTTTTTAAATCTTATTAATTTTCATTCTTATAATCGCTTAATTAACATTTTTATTCACATCGTTGATTCAAAAGTTAATCCAAAAACTCTTTACTACCCATTATTGCAGGTCATGTCATTACCATGATAACTTGAAGACTCCTTCATCAAGTTTCACCTAGGGCCATCACTACTATCACGATGGTCGCCACCATTATTATTTTCACACGCAAATACTTTCCATTGTATTGTATATTTAAATATCTTATGGTTTACAATTGTAATTAGTGTAGACTCGTAAGGTACTAGTTTGATATCTCCTTTAAGTATAGAATGGATATTGCATGGATGAATTAAATCACATTTCAAATAGCTAAAAAATAAATTCATGAAATATAGGTATATATATATTCATATATCAATTTAGTTCATTAATATATTGTCATTGTTATAAACCCTTAAGTGGATTAAATCCACGTTAAAACATAGCAACTAAACCTACATAAAGCCTACTAAATTTGACACATTATAATAGTCACATGCATATTATGTTCTTAAGAAAGGATTCGATGGGTTCACACATATTATAATAGTCACATGCATATTATGTTCTTAAGAAAGGATTCAATGGGTTGTGCCCTTACCAAGATAACTAGGTAGTAATGGATCGTAATTATAGTTCTAGCATAAAAACTAGACTTTGAAATTTTAAAATTAGACTCCATGAATTAGTGCATTTAGAGAGTTTGTTTATTAACATGATCAAGTCTCGACCTTCACATCGTTCTATATCTATATTTCCTATGCTTGAGTCAGCCTGTCGATGAATAGGATTGGTGCCATTAATTCCACACCTACCTCGACTCTGAGTGCTAGCTACCTCGTTAATGCAACATGGAGATCCATGTTTATTTCATAACCAAGGATCATAGTCGTAAATCCTTTGGCTCCACTTTTACGATGCAGAAGAGGGTTTGTAATATTGTTATTAACAAAAATATTGTTGTTCGTCTAAAGTACTGAGATAACAACATTATCTTACTTTGTTTACAAGTATTATTTGTACAAAGGATTTATCACTGTCTATTTATTTTCCTTACTCTTATCCTTGTGGATGTATGCAGGTCTCCCTTATCGACTACTGACTATCACCACGGGTAATAGTGTACGTCTCTTCAGATCTGTTACTATATATTTTTTTTATGTAAGAATTACATTATGCCGTGAATAATGTTCCATGTTTTCATTCGTTTCCCGAATATTTCCAGGGTTTAAACATGGTGGAGTTCTCCAACATTATAAGTGTTTTTGTCTCAAATTCGAATTTACAAGGTGAACCAAATATTTGAAACTTTCCATATCAATTTTATCTCGATATTGGTTGCCTACCTGTAACTGGATATTAATTTATTTATATTGGGTTTGATGCAGGAATGAATCAAAACCCCAAGGTTACAATCCCAGAGAAGAAAAAATAGAAAACCCCATTGGTACGACCCCTTAGAACTTTAGATAAAAAAAGTTTAGTACCAGGTACAATAGTTTCGTTCTGTAAAACTTCTTGAGTATGTTTTCTAGGTGACGGCGTCTTGGGAACCCGAGGTCAATTCTTACCAAGTCATGTATCAAATAAAACAACCACAGAGGTAATCTTACGCTCTGTGAACTATGAACTATCTATTTAATTTTCTCTGTTATACATTAGGTTTTGTTACCATTAACACAGCTATGAATCTCCCGATTCAAAATCGACTTTATCTAGTCTCTATAGTTATTAGAAATACTCCAATATATATTCACCCATGCATTCGCTCCCTTGAGGACCACATGGGTTTATTTCCAATTGTAAATATTTGTTTTTCAGGGTTTCTATAGGTGTGTTCGTCATTGTTGTATAGATTTTCCCTCTCAAATAATGTCTTTGACTTCAAATCAAAGTTTAATATTGGATATTCCCGGGACAATAGAAATCATTCTTTTAAAAGATTTATATTATTGTATAATAATATACTCTTCTACTATTATGAAAACATATTTTTTTATGTTTTGCATATGAATTTTTAGATAAAATCTCTCTGCTAGAGACTAGGGTTTCATTTTTTTTTTATTTAAAAAAAAAAAATCTTGTCTTATATATAATAAAATAATTTAATAAAACAATATATTTTCACCCAAAAAGCTTTACTTCTAGTCCATACATTAAAATAAGAAGATTCATAGTTCTAAATACTATCATTACAGGATTACTCTCGTCTTCCTTGATATCAAGGACTTTCTTTATTTTATTTTGGTACTACTACATCAAAAATCATATTTACCTATTATGAAAAAGGATATATATGTTTGTATTCAAGCATCTTTATTTCAATATAATTTCCTTGCCAATGAGAAAAAAAAAAAAATTCTTGACTATCCTTTGATTATGTCATGAATAAATTTTATTCATAAACAAAACAATCCATTTCACATAACTCATTATTTAATATCTAACTATAGTATTTTCTACATTTTTCTTCATGAACAATATTTACTTTGTGGTTTTTATCCCTTTTCACTTTCCCACGGAATAATGAATTACTATTTTGTAACTGAATTTTTTCATCAATCTGTCTCAAGTAAAATAAAATAAATTTAAAATAATATTTGCAGAAATATTTCTCATCATCCAATGTTTATGATGGTATAATTTTAGCTTAGGTATTTTCTCGACACAACAACTCAAATTTAAAACTATTCAAATGTTTTAAATGGAGGTATGTTACATCCTTCATGTTTTAAATGGAGGTATGTTACATCCTTCCCCCCTTGAACTGAACACCAACCTATGTGTTCCCATCTGAGTGTCCCATCTCTGGAACATAAAAGGATAATATTTCCTCATAACATTTTACATTCCCCAAGTGGTCTCCTTAGGAATAAAGTGCCCCCATTGAACTTTAACCTGAGTGATGGATGTGTTCCACAATAGAGTTTCCTTCTTACCAAGAATGCGTAGCAGTTTCCCTCGGAACTCACCTTCTGGTTCCACCTAGATCAAATTTCAATAAATATTATGAGTTACATCATGCACATATTTATTTATCAATGAAACATGAAATACATTTTGTACATTCAAATTGGCTAGTAGTGCAAGATGGTAGGTTATTGGTCCTAATTTGTGATCCAGGTGGATATCGGTGGCCACCCACCTTTTCAAACTAGCTCAAAACATTTTTCTGACAATTTTGGTAATTTACTATTTTTAGCAGTTTTTAACTTATGGGCCATTTTAAGGGATTAAATGAAGGTTTTTTGGGATCTAGGTTCTCAATAATTTCCAAAGGCTCTGATTGAGCCCCCGAAATGAATCTCCTCAACAATACCTTTCCAAAGAGCTATTGGGCACCCCAAACGGAGATCGTATCCCAAAGTTACACCCCTGGGAAGTTGATACACCAAACTACCCAAAATGAGGTTCACAAAATCGTTGGCTTTTCATCTTCTAGGGTTAGGTTTTTGGATTTTAATTTTGATAAAAGGCCTTTGAAGCCTCATTGTAAAATAATATTCTTGCGAATCCGAGTAGCTATCAAATCTCTTCTCAGAGATAAGATGCCACCATTCTAGCGAGTCTTTCACTCTGTATTTTTACATTCTTTGTACATTTTCGCTCATTAATAGAAAATTGTGTATTTCTATATCTCTGTGTTTATGGTTGCATCTCTGATACATTTATATTATATTATTGGATATCCAAAATATCTCTGTACATTTATTTATTATATCTCTGCTCTCATTTCGTGCCAAAAATAATCTGAATGAGTGGTATGAGAGCAGACTGCTCTCTATCGCTTTTCAGTGCATGTCCCTAATGAGTTATGAGCATACCAAGTCGGGACTCGAGCTTGTCTGTCTTGAGGACAATCGTTCTCTCACACCCAAAAAATCCTCAATGGTTGAAGAAAATAAAAACGACAAAGAAGACAATTCTATAATATGTTGCTTAAGGAAGCTCTCGCGTGACAAAGAGACTAAATGATGGAGAATTTTTCCCACATCCTTCAACGCCTTCCGATAGCATCAGACACATATTCATCAACCGATCACTTTGGAGGCACCTTTCTTTTGAAGGTACAGGTCAATTTTGATATTCCTATATTTGAAGGTCAGATAGATGAAGATGCCCTAGACAAATGGTTAAATCTGTTAGAAGGTTATTTCTTTGTTCACAATTTTTCCAACAAAGAAAATATCATTGGTGGCAAACTTACTGGGAGAAAAGTTCCATAGAGGACACTGGAATATATGGGGGCCGAACCCGCTTGAGATGTTTTTGTGTATGTAGTCAATGAACAATATTACCCTGTTGGCAACTATGAGGACCAATACATGAGATGGACCACACTATGGTAAGAGAGGGGCCAAGCAGTGTCAAAGTTCACCAATACCTTCCATACCTTACACACCAAGCTGGGTATCAAAGACTCTGAGCGTGTAACGACCATTAATTATTGATATGAATAATTTAATAAATAATCCTAAAAATTAGCTAAACTATAATTAATTATTAAATAACCTTAATTAATTATCTATTATTAATTAATTAATTGTGACTATGATTAGTTTAAGTATGATTAACTCTTTAATTAATGGTTAATGATTAATTTGTTTATTAATTAATTAATTGATTAATTAAGTATTAAACAAAGGGGGGAAATAAAATATAATGTTAAATGGGGTTACGTATCCCATAGGGGGATAACGTAACCAATACGTAAAAGGGAAACATTTAAATAAGGGATAAGGCAATTAATAAGGGATAAGACAATTAATAATAGGATAAGGTCATTAAGAATGGGATAAGGGTAATAAAGAGTTAGGTGGGAGTGAATGTGCGAGGGCGGTGAAGGAGGAATAAGGGAAGTGGAGAAGGATGATGGAGGGGACTCATTCATGCATTCGACGAGAGGGGAGAACTTGGAGTTTTGGGAGAGTTGGTTTACAGTGGGATTTACAGTGCACCGAGGGGGCTGAGGAGGTTTTGGGCTCGGAGGGCTAGGACATCCATTGATGTCCTAGGGATAGGCGTACTAGTCGGTAGGGTGGCTGGTTTTGGGGTGTTCTAAGGAGAAACGTCAGGTTCAAGCGGTGGATAGCATCAGAGTGAGGTATGTAATTTGTTAGTAAATTTTATTTATTGAAATATTGGATTGAATGTGCTAGATTAAGTGAATTTTGAGTAAATTTTAAATTTACTGTTCTATTTTAATTTAATGGTAGTTTAAATTAAATGACGGTCTTTACATCTGGTATCAGAGCCCTGGTTCAAATCTGGAACCGAGGGCCTAAATAAGGAGTAGTTTTCATTTTTTTGAGAAACTCCAGCCACGCTTAGGAATTTAATGGAGACCATAGATTCCTAAGGAGGGAGGATTGATCTAGGTGGATATCAGTGGCCACCCACATTTTCTAATTGGATCAAAACAATTTTCTCGCAATTTTGGTAATTTGCGAGTTTTAGTTGTTTTTAACTTTTGGGGCCATTTTTAGGGCTTAAATCAAGGTTTTTTAGGATCGAGGTTTTCAATTATAGATGAAGTATCTAATTGAGACCTCAAAATTAATCTCCTCAACAATACCTTTCCATTGAGCTCTCGTGTGCCCCAAAGAGAGATTGTATTCCAAATTTACGCCCATGGGAAGTTGATACGCCAAACTACCCAAAATGGGGTCCACAAAACCGTTGGTTTTTCATCTTTCGGGGTTAGGGTTTTTTTTTTTATTTATTATAAAAAGGCCTTTGGAGTCTCATTGTAAAATCATATTCTTTTGAATGCGAATAACCATCACATATCTTCTAAGAGATAATATAGTACCATTCTAGTGAGTCTTTCACTCAGTATTTTTACAGTCTTTGTACATTTTTTCTCATTAATAGAAAATTGTGTATTACTCTATCTCTGTGTTTATGGTTGCATCTTTGGTACATTTCTATTATATTATTGGATATATGAGATATCTATGTACATTTATTTATTATATCTCCTCTCTCATTTCGTGCCGAAAACAATTTTGATCACATTGGCAAGCACTTCAAAAGGCCCACAATACCACAGTGATAACTTAGAATTTTTCCCAAGTTTACATGAAATGTTTCTGGGTTTTAATTTTAATTAAACACGGTCGCAAAAAATGAATTATGTATGTGTCCTTTTTAAATATACATACCTCTTATGCCTATCTTGTGCACTTTTCAAGTTCTATTTTTCTTTTTGAACAATTGTTTTCATTTCCTTTTGTATGTATGGTCCTAAAATGATTCTGTCAATTGGGTTGTCCCAACTCACAGGATTTCAACACCTTATACCATACAAAAATTTGAAAGGACTCATTTTTAAAGAATATTGATAACCATTATTGTATACAAACTCAACCAAATGAAGATAGTCTTCCCACTTTACTAGGAAATCCATTACATACATCTGTAGCATGTCCTCGACAATGCGTTTAGTCCTATCGATCTAACCATCAGTATGAGGATAATATGTTGTTCTAAAATGCAATTCAGTATCCAAACCTTGGAATAAGGTTTTCCAGAAGATGGAGGTAAACTTGGTATCCCTGTCTGAGATGATAGTTTTGGGTAAACCATGCATTCTGAAAATCTCTTTCATGAAAATTTATGCAATATGTATATCCTTGTGAATATATTTTACCGTAATAAAGTGTGAAACTTCCATAAGTTTGTTCTTTACCACAATTATAGAGTCATTATCCTTCCTTGTTATATGTATTCCTATGATTAAATCCATACAAATTACTTCCCAGTTCCATTCTGGTATGGGTGTGGGCTGCAATAATCTAGCTGAGTGGTGATGCTCATCTTTAACTTGTTGGCACTCTAGACACCTAGCAAGGTATTCAACAATCTTTGTTTTCATTCCACACAAAAACTATTCTTTCTTGCAATTTGTTATTGTCTTTTGATAACCTGGATGATCTCAATATGGTTTCTTATGTATTTCCATTAGTATTAGATTCTTCAATTCTTTTTTCTTTGGAACATAAATTCTTTTTTTATACATGACTAAACCTTCATGACTGCAACTAAACTTTGAATCTTCCGCAACTAAGTTATTATTTTGACATTTTTCTTGATTTTTCCTGTAATCCTCATATTTTCCCGTCGCTATAAAATTTTTCTTGTTCACATTAGATTGCACATTTCTATTGAAAAATGCATTAAATTTTCTATTAAGTGCATCTTCTACTTTATTTTCCTTTCCCTTAATTCGTTTTGTTTCAAAATCATATTCTCTTAGGAAATATAAGAAATTTAGTTTCCTTGCATTGATGTTTGGTTGTTCAAGGAAATACTTAAGACGAGTGTTTTCATTTTTTAACAAAAACCTTCTACCTAATAGGTAATTTCATCACATCTTCAAAGCATGCAACATATAAGTTAGTTCTAGGTCATGAGTTGCATAGTTGTATTCATGAGGTTTTAATTTCTGTAACTCATAAGAAACTACATAATCATCTTGTAACAACATGCCTCCCAAACCTTCTAATGAATCATATGTACAGACCACAAAGTACTTATGTGGATCTGCTATCTTTAGAATGGGGGTTGTCATTAGTAATTGTTTTAACATTTTGAAGCTCTCTTGACACTTATCAGTCCATTTGAATCTGATTCATTTTTTCACTTCAATTGGATCATTTGAGTGGAGTCTTGATGCCACATTGGTTCCATCACCATGAAGCATTGGGATCATAATTGCTAATGCCAATTGTCATTGGGATTATCACCAGAGTGACACATTACTTATGCTTTTAGTCATTTAAATCATGACCGAGAGGCTAGTTGACTTATACTAGGTGGAAGTTAAATCTTGTAATTGTCGATGGGTGTCCAGATCACTCTATACCACCACTATAGTCCATTATCTCATGCATTATGGTGCATTAGTTTATCTATGCAGTGAATATCTATTGTATTGTATCATTCTTTCACAAAGTTAATACAATTATTTGATTCTCTCTCTCTCGTTTCATTCTTTTCTCATTTTTCTACAAACTGTGTATGTCCTTTGCTAGCTAGATATTTTTTGTACAGGTTCATCCACATTTACATTGTATCATAGACGATGGATTGCTGGGAAAAATACACACCAGAATATTTTTGCAGATATCAAAGATTGAAGACAACAAGAAAATGGAATATCCAAAAGAGATAATCCTTACACCATACAATTTCTTTGCATGGAAGAACAAGATGGAATTGTATCTTCGAAGTAGAGGATTATGTAGGTTAACCATGGCCACATATACCAAATCTACATCATCCATAGAAAAATCCAAGTATCTGAATCAGATGGATGAAGTGTATGGAACTATTTTCAATTTCATTTCTCCTACAATTATGTTTCACATATTCTCCTTTTAAACCCCCAATTATGTCTGGACCACCATGGAAGGAATTTTTTGCAAAGAGGATTAGATGAGGGGACATATTCTCAAGGTGGAATTGCTCACTTTGGATCCAAAAACATTTGAAAATCTCCAAGATTTTTTTTACCAAATCTAAGGATTTGTTGTCGCAACTCAAGGCTTTCGAGGTTGATAAATCAGTGGTGGAGAAACAAATGGTTCTTAACATCCTTTCCAAACCTTCTTTGGAATACTCATTTTTTGTATCCACATTTCATTCAGTTAGAATCTCCTCTAGAGACACGTGGCCATGCCCTCTCTTGAGGTCGTTATCGAGTCTTTGACGCAAGAGCATAACAAGATCATCAACATGTGAAAAATCAATGTCTCAAAAGTGCATGCACTTGCTATGAAAGATTATATAAGTCACCAAAATCAGAAATATAAAACCAAATACAAATGGAAGGCACAAGAAAATCCAAAGAAGGAAGGGTACTCAAAACCCTTCAACAATTCCTCTAGATCCAACGGTGGAAAGGGAAGAAAAGGGTAAAAATTCACTTACTGTCAATGACGATTCCATCTAGAATCTACATGCATGTAGAAGAATATAGATCAAATAGCACAAATACTTCAGAAAAATAACCTTGGAGATCGCATCCCTCAGGGTGCCAAGAAGAAGAAGCCAAAATATCAAAACCCCAAGAAAGGTAATTATAGACATGCTTTGATTTCCATTAACTTCTCTCTCGATGCTTGGATTGTAGATTCAGGTGGATCACACCACATAAAATCCACAAAGGAAGTCTAGTCTTCATTGGATGCATGCAAAGGTCATGCTATTCTGATGAGGAATGAATCTCTAGTCGAAGTCAACGACAAAGGGAGAGTTGAACACACAAATGAGAGCTTCAAGAATGTGCTACATGTTCCCAAACTCTCTGTCAATATTCTCTTTGTGTATCAGATGAAAAACTCCAGAACCAGAAAGACAATAGTATTCACACATGATTTTGTGGATATCTATGACATGCAAGCCAATTCCAGATTTTCTACTGGTGATCAGTGTTGATGCTTGAATCTATGAGGACTGAAATGGAAACCTCATGAGGACATTAGTCCCCCTTCATTTTTAGAGAGGTGGTTCTCCTCTTTGGCTAAAATATATATCTTTTAATATATTGGAGTAGGGAGAGTGCTAGACAACAAACCCCAAATGTTTATTTCTTGTATTTAAAGTGAAAATGGTTCTTCAATAACCCGATATCATCTTTATGTGCAACAAAATTATTATTACAATAAGAAAATATTGAAGGAGGGCATCAACATTAGAACTAAATTGTGATCAACATCACACACAATATTCTTGATAATATATAAATACACCCATGTCTTCTTCATGAAAAATAGGAGAGAATAATTTGATCATCTCAAAGAATTTTAAAAGAGTATTGATATCAAGATCGAAAGAGAATTTGATAGTTCAACCTCAAATATCTCATACTTAAAACTCAAATTTACAAGATACAGTCAAGATCAACCCCGAAGAAATTCTTTGTGGATTTTTATTCATGAAATATGTTATTCATTACAAAATATTTGACAACCATGTATGTGGTTGCAAATACTCCATGATCATGTACGAAAATATCTTAGAAGAATACAAGAAAAACACTCAACAACTCATCCTTGTGCCCAACTCTAAGATTCAATCATAAATCTATGAGAAGTGGTGTAGAATAATAAAAAGAATGGAGAAGATGGATATTTCTTTCTTTTGATCAGAATCTTGATTGTGCATCCAAGGTTGTACCTTCTTCTTCCTCTGATCTTTTTCCCTTCCCCTCCCACAATACTGATTCTTGGACCTCTTGATTAAGCCTCTATTTGTAAATGTGTTGAACCTGCATATAATATATCTAGCTATAAAATACCACACACATTTGGAGAGAGAAATTGAGAAAGAAGAAGAAAGAGAGAGAATGGAAGAATTCTCATTAACTGTTTTAATAATGAATAATTTGCACATAATATACTATGTATAACTCAACCAATGCACAATGGAGGTGAATCCAATGCACCATAATGGTGGTCTAGAGTTATCTAGACACACACCCATAATTACAAGAGTGAATTTACACCTAGTCTAGTGTCTCAGATAGTTACGAGAGTGAACTTCCACCTAGCTGAGTTAACTAGTCTACTAGTCTTCAGTTAACTAACTGAAACATAGTGAAGTGAGGAGGAGCTCAGGGAATCATGGGTAATTTTCTATTGTGGTGATGATACCAAGGATAATTTCCATTATATAGTGATGATCCCAATGTTTTATGGTGACAAAACTAATGCATCATCTAGACTCCACTCAACTAGTCAAACTAAAGTGAAAACTGAAGAGAATATTCTCGTAGAAGAATATTCTCCCTAATATTTAGGAGACTAGGTAAAGACTAATAAACATAGGAAAAACAAATCCTAGGTGTGTGTGAAGTAACTCCAACACTCTTCTTTTTTTAAGAAGAGATTTTCTAACTACTTTAGTACTTAGGGTTTATCCCTTTTAGAAATTACCATACAAGTTTCATCTTGAAGCATTTACTTTAATTAATTACTCATTTATTTATCATTAATGAACTCACATAATTAATATAAGTATATTTAAAACGGTCGCTATCATTTTTTTAATAAAAGTTTTAATTAAACTTTTATTTTTTTAAAATTTAATTAATTTTCCATTAAAAGAAGACGATTATAATATAATTTTCTTGAAGTGAAAAACAATGTTTTATCCCTATAAACCACTTCCTATGTTATCTTCATCGTCTCATATTTCTAATGATATAAATTTTGCACAAAAACATCACCCGGATCTCAAGATATGATCTCGTGAAGTTGAGTTGTCATACAGGCCCATTAAAAATGCTTACTGGTATTTTAATTTCCGAGAAAAATGTGTCAATTTTAAGCACTTTAAAATTGAACCACCATATTTTATGTCTAACTATATTTTCAATAGTTTAATTTTTTCTCGATTTCGACCCCCAGAGCTGATGTTATGGCCTCCGCAAGATCAACACTCAGCCATCGTCGATCAAAATTGATGGGAAAATATGGGTCCTTGGATGAATTTTTTGTTTCCCTTCATAAAATTCGAGTTTTTGGTTTAAAATTCTATCTCACATGCATTGTAATATTATATTATTCATGATATATAATACTAATTTTTTGATACACTTAGCAAGAAACACGAGAAGATAATAAATTATGGAGCTTGGAGGATTCAACCCTTGAAAAATTGTCGAATAAAACAATATTGTTTTGGAATCCTGTCATTTTCCACTTCGTTCCATGTCATCAATAAGTCACACCCACATGTCAACATAGGAATGGTCCAGATCATCGTGACATGTCATATTCTCATTCGTTGGTTTTCATGCCTTGGAATAGCTTTGAGAATTTGGCTAAGTATGTGAGATGGGACAAGAAGAGATGAGGGAGAGGCGGGTTGAAGGTTTTATAGGTTCGTGGGGGTGAGGGGATGGAGGTGAATGAAGTTAACCATGAAAGGTTTTCGAGCCCTCCAACCCACCAATCTGTAGTTGAATGAGTGATCCAAATAAATTAAGTATAGAAGGGAAGTCGGTCAGACGAGAGAGAGTTTAAATTTGAAACTTTTTATGAACCCCACCAACCCGGGGTTCTGGATGATCAAAAATATTTTAAATTTGGAAATTTGGTCAGTTGGACTTGCATGTATAAGGGAAAAAATAATTTAGGGGCTCTACACTCATGACAAATATGATGGTCCAAAATGTAGATCACGAAATTTTGGGTGGAAAGTGGAGATCAAGAAACTTCGATGATGAGGGCTTGAACCTGCGAACCTGTGAATTTAAAAAGATGGTTAAGTGTAATGTAGCAGTGGACTCATGACATGGGAAAGTGGATGGATATGAAGGTCCGTCAACCCACCAACCTGCGAACCCGATGAGGAGATGAAGGAAGAGTCCCAAAAATGTGTAAGTGTAGAGACTAGTGGAACATATCGATAAGAGTGGTGAAAATAGAAAAATGGTTAAGTGTGTATATGGAAAGTGAGGGACATAAGTGATGATATTAATTCACAATAGAAAATGGAGAGGAGAAAATTATACTTAGAAAATTTATGTATAATCTTTCCTTCGGACCTTTAGACCATATCTTGAATAACTTAGGCATGTAGAAAGGAATTTGTAATCCGAAAAGTGCATGACGAAGCGGAGACTGAGGGATGCATAGTGAAATTATAAAAGATCAAAAAATTTCTTCTTTTTGTATCAAGGATTTTATGAATCCAATAGAGGAAAAATATAGCTGACCAAATTTTGGTCAACAACTAGCTCCAACTGTGGGACATTGACCCCATGTGGGTTACTGAGAACACCATAATATCAAGACCCACTACCTTCTCCATTGGGCTATGGAGTCATATTCAAAATGAATTCTTATAATTCTTCTTTTTCCATGTAGTTATCTTCACAATTCAATACAAATACTACCTTATTATGCAAAACTGAACTTAAGAAACAAATTATATACATACATTATCTACCTACCCTAACTTACTTGAATGAAAGGGGAACCTTAGGGATAGGAAGATTTCCAATGGAGATATTCGAGCATCCAATTGAATTGTTAAATGGGCTCCAACATTAAGAAAAACATTGGGGTTTCCACCAACAAATTAGGAGCATGAAAATCAGGAGCATGCAAAAAATGTACCACGATGGGATCGAGCAATGTGTGCATAAGACTTGTTTGCATTGGTGGGATGACAATACTTTTGAGCCAATGTTAAATATAATCTACTCTTGGCTTCCACAGAGTGTTTATGTCTTCAATCAAATGATGAATTTATTTCTTGAAAACATTCTCTTTTTCTTGTTTTTCCACATTCAAGATTATTTTTTCATTGGCGATGTCTTGGCAATGTTCTTCTTCTATGCAATGGCTATCTTCTTTGTTCTCAAAATTGTTTACTTCCACCAATTATTTTTGGATGAATTATTCTTTCATATTTGGTGGAGACTCTTTAATTTATTCCTCATATCAAGTATATGAGATGTTGATATCCTTTTCTCTCTCTTTGAAATTATTTTCTTCATTCTCAGCAACAAAATTTGATTTAGAAAAGTGTTGTAGTGTTTCATGATATTATTTTTATGAATGATTCATTTAATCTTTTTGTGTCCATGTGGGAGAGGGTGGGTCGGAAGAAATATTTGAAACATCTAAAAAAACATATGAATTCACCTTTGGGATCAACGTTTCCACAAATGAATCTTCTAACACATCCCAACTAGTAATGGAGTTAGGAATTAATGAACCATACCATTCAAGCATCCTCTCATAGAGTTTGTAGAAATAATATACATGTAACATTGTCATCTGTGAGGTTAAAATCATTACATATACCTTTAAAATTAATCAAGTGTTTCTTTGCATGTTTTAAAGCAACCCCAAAGAATGTAGAAAAAATTCAATAAGAATATTGGGCATTTGAAAGTCTTTTCTAGTAGATTTAAAAAGGTATTATGAAATTGCCTCATTCTTTGAGTATTTATCCCTTTTGATGAGTCTTGAAAATCCATTGATGGGATTGATAAATAATATAAAAAAGCATTATGACATTAATGAAACCCTTTATTTTGAATTTTTTCAATGGAGTTGCCAGGGAGTTCATTCTCCCAAATCTTTGGTGCTTCTTGTTTCTTTTTGAAATTACAAAACGGTGATCCATGCTTAAAATAAGAATATTTTTTATTGAATCTTGTCGAAACTTTGAGCCATGGAGATTTATGGTTCCTCAAATATCTTGAAAATAAATCGTTACCCAGTATGGTCGCCAAAAATGTTGACGGTTGACGCTTGAATCCGTTAGGACCGAAACAACAACCTCATGAGGACATTAGTCCGCCTTCATTTTTAGAGAGGTGGTTCTCCTCTTTCCTAAAAGATATATGTTTGGATATTTTGGAGTAGGGAGAGTGCTAGGAAAAAAACCCCAAATCTTTCTTTCTTGGATTTAAAATGAAAATGGTTCTTCAATAACCCAATATCAACTTTATGTGTAGAAACTGTCCTTTTGCAATAATAAAATATTGAAGGAGGGATTCAACATCGAAATTAAATTGTGATCAATATCACACACAATCTTCTTAATCATATATAAATACATCCATGTCTTCTTCATGAAAAATAGTAGAGAATAATTTGATCATCTCAAACAATTTTAAAAGAGTAATGCTATCAGCATAAAAATAGAATTTGATAGGTCAACCTCAAATATATCATACTTAAAACTGAAGGTGGCAAGATACAATCAATATCGACCCTGAAAAAATTCTTTCTGGAGTTTTATTCATGAAATATGTTCTTCATTACTAAATATTTGAAAGCCATGTATGTGTCTGAAAATAATCCATGATCATATAAGAAAAGAGATTAGAAGAATACAAGAAAAAAACTCAACTCATCATTGTTCCTAACTCTGAGATTCAAGCATAAACTTATGAGAAGTGATGGAGAAGAATACAAAGAATGGAGAATATGGAGATTTATTTCTTTTTATTAGAAGCTTGATTTTGTATCCATGGTTGTACCTTCTTCTTCCTATGATCCCCTGGCCTTCCATCTCACAATACTGATTCTTGAACCTCTTGATGAAGCCTCTCTTGTCTTTTTAATAAGAGATTTTCTAACTTCTTGAGTAGTTAGCATTTCTCCCATATAGAAATTCCCGTACAAGTTTCTTCTTGAAGAATTTAATTTAATTAATGCCTAATTAATTCCTCATTATTGAAATCACATAATTAATATATGTATATTGAAAATGGGTCCCTCTCCATTTTCAATAAAAATTTGAATTAAACTGTTATTTTTTAAAACTTTAATTAATTTTCCATTAAAAGAGGACGATTGTAATTTAGTTTTATGGAAGTGAAATCCAATGTTTGTCCATGTAAACCACGTCATACGTTCTCTTGATCATCTCAACTTTCCAACAATATAAAGTTTGCGCAAATCCGTCCCCCGGATTTCAAGATATGAGCTCATGAAGTTGAGTTGTCATGAAGGCCCATTAAAAATGCAACTGACTAATATTTTTATTTATGAGAAACATGTATCCACTTTCAACACTTGAAACCTATACCACCATATTCTACGTCGAAATTACTTTCCAATTGTATAAATTTTGTGTGATTCTGACGCCCAAAGCTTAAGTTATGGCCTCCGTAAGATCAAAACTCAACCACAGTCGATAAAAAATGATGGGAAAATGTGGGCCCTCAGATGAATTTTGTGGTTCCCTTCATAAAATTTGAATTTTTCATTTAATAGTCTATCCCACATGCATTGGGATATTATATTCTTCATGATACATAACACTAAGTGTTTAATACACTTAGCAAGAAACACAAGAAGATAAGAAATTATGGAGCTTGGAGGGTTCAACCCTTGGAAAATTGTCGAATAAAATAATATTTCTTTGGAATCCTGTCATCATCCACCTCAGGATGGAGAGTAAAACTCAGAGAGATAATATTATGAATAAGATAATGATATATATATATATATATATAATGATTTTTAATTTTTTTTATAATGGATGATTATTACAATGACGGGAGCCCATTATATAATGCCCACTATGACTTTTATGGAGAGTCATGACCTTTGGTCATGAATTTTAGTTTATTATTTAATTTATAGTTTATTATTTATTTATTATTTATTTATTATCTTATTTATTATTATTTTACGTATAACATTGCTCTTCCCTTAAAATTGTTCTTTGTCCTCAAAGCAATGGTTACGAAGGATATAACTGGTGAAAGTGCTATGACTCCCATGCAACATATTCTTCCCGTAGATTTTTCCATTTAATTAGATATTCCTTCATTAATTGAGAACATATTCTCTTTTACCCAGTGGAAATAATGGCTTCGGGCTATAAAATGATTCTTCCTTCCTCATCCAACATAGGAATTATAGTTTGTGCCTTTTGTTATTTCCCCAATACTTTCTTTAGACATGATACATGAAAGACATTGTGGATAAAACTTTTATCTGGTAAATCCAATGGGTAAGATACGTGATTGATTTTTCTATTTATTTGATATGGTCCATAAAATTTTGGAGCCAATTTATTCTTTCCATTTTTTTAAGGGATAACTGTTTGTACGGTTGAAGTCTCACAAATACCAAGTCTCCTACTTTGAACTATGTTTTTGTTTGGTTTTGGTCAGCTTGTTGCTTCATTCGATTCCTTGCAACTGTTAAGTTTTCCTTGAGAAACTGAAGGATTTTATGAATTTCGTCTAAATGGTCTTTTACTGATGCAACATTTATGTGGCTAGTGGAAAAATCCTTCCATGATGGAGGTTGCTAACCATAAATATCTTGGAAAGGTGTCATTTTATTTGATGTTTTATAAGTGGAATTATACCACCACTTAGCAAGGTGCAACCTTTGAAAACATTTTTTTTCGCACATAAAACAAATGAGATAGGTTTCTAAACATGTATTGATGACTTATGTTTGACAATTTGTTTAAGGGTGGTAAGTTGAGCTCATATTGAGAGAGGTTCTGATCTGTTTGCAAAATTCTCTCCAAAAATTCCCTTTAAATTTGGCATCTCTATCATTGATGATAACCTTAGGGAACCCATGTAGTTTGTAAATATTTTTACAGAATATTTCATCCGTTTGTTTTGTTGAGTCTGGTTTCCTTACTCCAATAAAGTGTGCATACTTATTTAGTATGTCTATTACTACTAATATTTTATCTTTTCCATCGGATATGGGTAGTCCTTCAATGAAACCCATTGAAATTTCTTCCCATTTTTGGCTAGGAATGTGTAATGGAAGTAGTAACCCGGGGGTCGACACATTTTCATTCTTTTTCCTCTGACAAATATCACATTCTGCTACATATTTTTGAATATATGAACTCATCCCTTTCCAAAAAAATAATATTTGTGCATTATAATATGTTTTGAAAAATCCCACATGATCTGTAGTTGGGAAATCATGAGATTCTTGAAGAACTTTGTCCTTAAATCTTGAGACGGTATTTAAGTATATTATCCCTTTATACCATAAGATGTCATTTTTCCATTTGAATTTAGGGTATTGATTTAAATTGTTGATTATACAGAAAGTATCTAGGTTTTTTGCATATTCAGTTTAGATTTTGTTAAACCAGTCTGGAATAGCTATTGATATTGCAAAACTTGTGTTTCTTCATCTTTTCATGAAAGTGCATCAGCCGAGATGTTTTATTTTCCTCTTTTATGTATAATTTCAATATCAAAAATGGAAATTTTCTCTATCCACTTTTGTTGTTTGGTTGACAATGTTTTTTGTTGTAACAAGTACTGGAGACTATTATGATCTGTGCATATCAAGAACTTACTTCCCAATATATATTGGCACCATTTTGTTAATGCATGCAAGATGGAAAGAATTTCCTTGTTTTAAGTGGACTTTAATCATTCTATTTGATTTAATTTCCTTCTCTCAAGAGATATTGGGTGCCCATCTTGCATCAATATTGCTCAAATTCCAAAATTTGATGTGTCACATTTGATGATGAAAGGTTTGGAGAATTTAGGTGTTGCTAATATCGGGGTTGTGGAAATAATGTTTTTTAAGTTTTTAAAACATTTTTTTTTCTTCCAAATTCCATTCGAAATAGTTTTTTTTTAAGGATATTTGTTAGAGGGGTAGTTAAATGAGCATAATTCTTGATGAATCTTTGATAGTATCTTGCCAATCCTAGAAATCCTATACACTTGGATATGTTTTTTGGTTTATGACATTATTTGATTGTCGTGATTTTCTTGGGGTCTTCCTTGACCCTTTTTTGGATATGATGTGACCAAGGTACTCTAGTTCCTCCTTGCCAAATGGACATTTGGAAATTTTGGCATAGAATTGATTTTCCTCTAGAAGAGACAACACTTGACCCAAATGTTTCATATTCTCCTCCCATGTTTTATTGTACACTAAGAGATCATCTAGGAAAACTAAGACATGTTTTTGTAAGTATGGGTCAGATAATTCATTCATTGTCACTTGGAAGGTGGCAGGGGCATTAGTTAGCCCAAAGGACATCACCTTGAATTCATAGTGTCCTTCATGTGTCTGGAAGGCAGTCTTGGATACATATTCTAGTCTGAATCTAATCTGATAGTATCCACATATTAAATCCAATTTTGAAAAATATCTTTCTCTATGAAGTTCATCCTACATTTCATCAATAAATGGAATGGGGAATTTATTTTTAATTGTTATTTTGTTTGTCCATTGGTAATCTATGCATAATCTGAAAGATATGTATTTCTTTTGAACTAATACTCCTGGAGATGCATATGAACTTTGTCTTTTCATGATGACACCACATTTTAATAGATATTGGACTAATATTTCAATTTATGTTTTGTGGTGATGAGGGTATTTGTATGGTCTAACCTTGACTGGGATTGATCCTAATTTAACTTCAATTATATGTTCAATTCTTCTTTGAGGTGGTAAATTCATGGGAAGGTGTTGAAATAAATTCTTACGTTTTTGAATTATATCTTGGACGTCTGATGTTCTAGATTCATCCTGTTCTGATTCTTGTATTTCTATGTTCTGGTATTGGATGAAGTATGTGATTGCTCCTTTTCGGATCTTTTTTTCCATTTGTTGTGATGGCACAACCTATGTTTGTGTAGGTTGAAAACCATCTAATTTATAAATTTTCCCTTTCCATTTGAATTGGATGAAATGTTCCTGGTGATTGATTGAGTATGTGCATAAGATTTGTAACCATTAGACTCCTAAAACCACATCTACTCCTCCCAAAGGGATAGTGTAGACGTCTGATTCCATATTGAAATATTGGATTTGGAGTGGTCTCATGACATGGGAAAGTGGATGGATATTAAGGTCCTCCAACCCACCAACATATGAACCCGATGAGGATATGAAGGAAGAGTCCTAAAAACGTCTAAGTAGAGAGACTAGTGGAGCATATGGAGAAGAGTGGTGAAAAGAGAAAAAATGGTTAAGTGTGTCGGTGGAAGGTGAGGGAGATAAATGATGATATTACTTCACAATTAGAAAATGGAGAAGAGAAAATTATACATAGAAAAGTTCTTCATAATCTCTCCTTCA
>ML852113.1:0-15127 GCA_009831015.1 Picea engelmannii
AAAAATAGTAAATTACCAAAATTGCCAGAAAATTGTTTTGAACCAGTTGGAAAAGGTGGGTGGCCACCGATATCCACTTGGATCATTCTTTCAAGACTTTTGTTTTAAATTTTGATGATGGAGTTAGATAAATTCTTCCATTGTGTTATTGGATGTCATTTCTCTGATTTTTTATTTTGGCCTAGGTTATTGATTATGAAGCAAGATTCAAGGTCCTTGTTATATTTGGTTTGGATTTCATCTAACCAATCAAGGGATACAACCAACGTTGCATATGGTATTGTGTCTTTATCTTTTGTGAAAGTGCATCAACAAATACATTGTCATTCCCCTTTTATGTAATATCTCCAGAGTATATATCGAAAGTGTCAATTTTCTCTATCCATTTTTTTGTTCAGTGAATAATGTTTTTTGTTGCAGTATATATTGAGGACTATTGTGATCAATAAGTATCAAGAACTTGCTTCCTAGAATATATCGACATTATTTTGCTAGTGCATATATGAAGGCAAGCATCTCCTTATCGTGTGTAGTTTTAATATTTATCTCTTGTTGAGATTTCAACTCGCAAACACTGTCATATGGCCTTCTTGCATTAATGTTTCCCTCCACTCCATGATTTCTTTGATTTTGTTTGGATCTACTTTGACCCATTCCTTTGATATAATATGACTAAAGTAATCTATTTCTTCCTTACCAAACATGCACTGTGACATTTTTGCATAAAATTGATTTTCCTCTAAAAGAGAGAGTACCTGTCTCAAGTGCTTAAGATGTTCCTTCCATGTTTTGTTGTAAATAAGAATGTCATAAACAAAGACTAGTATAAACTTCCTTAAACAAGGTTGTAAAAGTTTGCTCATTGTTTCTTGAAAGGTAGCAAGTGCATTAGTTAACATGAATGGCATCACTTTAAATTCATAGTGTCCTTCATGAGTTCATAGGTCAATCTTGGCAACATCTTCTAGTCTCACCTGAATTTGATAGTCACCCATTCTCAAATCTGATTTTGAAAAGTATTTAGCTCTGTGAAGTTTATCCAACATTTCATCTAGGAATGGAATGAGGAATTTGTTTCTCATCATTATTTTGTTTAATAATCAATAATGTAACAATCCCCATCCCAACTAAGGTACATTTCGTGTGGAAATGCTCATAAAAATTAAAATTTTATGCTAACTAATTTATTGTAGCTTACCAACTATGAATTAGACACATATATTGTATAATACCATTAACTAAATGCATCTACAACATGCTAAAAATGACATGAATGTAGTTTAAATAACTCAACATGACAACGCATAAATCGTTCTCAAATACAGAATTAATACACAACAATTAAACTCATAATATAGCACAGAAACAAGATAAAACATTTATCTCTTAAAATAGTTTTGCAACCAGTTGTTTGGGACAAATGTTCCACCCAACCATAGACTTCTTGTTCCATATCTCAACACCAAGTCACCCTCGATCTGGGGCTAGCAATCCACAAAAGAGGGTGGTCTCTCACTATCCACTCACAGCTCAAAAATCCCACAACCCACTGGTATTCTCCTACAACTATCCCGATTTTCCACCAGCTCTCTTCCTCTCAACCTGTCCAACCCAAGGAATGTACCCCTTCACTGCTCTCATTCTATCAGGTGTCTCATTCATTTATCATGGTCTATCTGGCACAGGTAACCATGAATCTCACTACTGGGAAACTCAAGGGAGCTCCCTGCTAGGAAAGCTATCGGGAAAATAACAACAATCCTGTGTTGTTACAATGCAACTCACACAGGAGTTCACTCTTTAGGTCTGACAACTTGGCTCTTCAGTCGTTTGCTCCAAATACGCTCCAGAATTTTCCCTCCATGGTTGTTCCAACTCCCAAGCTCTTTTTTAATGTTCTCTACTTGTTGTTCATGCCAAACATGACTCTTCAAAAACTATTGTAACTACCAATACAATTTTTCGCTCTTTTCCCCAAACAAATTGACTCCCACACTCCCCAATGTTGCTTGTACTTCAACCCCATGCCTCCAATAACTATGGGATGTGGCTTCTCACACCCACCCTCTTACATGTATTCAATGACTGGCTTTGAGAACTCAATCCGAAAATTAGAAGGTTCATATACCAATAGTAATTTTAATAAGTGGGTTGAATTAATAGACATGGGTAATTTCCCCTTGGACCCCTCTCTTAGACCCTCCCCTCTTTTGTGGATTAATCAACCCTCATCTATGTCAATGTCCCCTAGCAGTTGGCATCACATTTTATTTATTAAAATTCAAAAATACAATTTGCATATTACATTGTTTTGGTCGTAGTCACACATTATATCTACATTAAGCATTAATTAAACTAGGAATTATAGCGGGGATGTTACAAGTAATATATAAACAACTTGAAGGAACCATCCTTTTCTAGTACTAAAACCATCAGGGATGCATATGGACCTCTACTTTTTATTATAACACTATATCTCAATAGTGTTGAGATTGGATAGCAAGGAAGGTATTCACCATGCATGGCATCCTAGCATGTAGGAGGACAATGAAACTTAACCAAGTTGATGGGTTAATCTTTTTCTTAAAATTGTATTTAGGAAAAAGTACATTAATTGGGTTATATTTTAATGTTGACTTAATGAATATTTTTTATAAAGTTAAAGTGAGAAATAATTTAAGTTGTGTTCTTTTAATCTTGACCATTGATCTCATAAGGTGCATGAGGATCAATCTTGGCCCTCCATCCTTTTGGAGATAGGGTTTCTCATTTTCTCATTGAGTAAAAAGGAGATCAACTTGGAGAGGGGTGCATTATGCACAAGAGAGGGGCAATTTTCTGAAGAGAGAAATAGATGAATTGCTTGAGGTTTTGGAGAGAGAGTTTGCAGGGAGACAGAGGAGGCTTCTACACTGAGATTGGTACACATCTTCAGCGTTGCAAAGATATTTTCCTACAGATCTGATCAGGAGGATTTGCAGAAGGGGCCATACATTTGTCGAGGACGTTTTGTATTTGTCTGGGCTAATTTTATTGTAAGAGATCTCTATATTTTCCTGTTCAATAATAATAAAATCCAAATCTACTGCATTGGTTTTCCCTCCGGGGTTTTTCCAGGGACAAATTGTCCAAAAATTACTTGTGTACATGTGATGTGATTGTTGTTATCTTTTACTATTAATTTCTTAGTTATTATTTTTTGTTGTGTATTATTTATTTCTGAAGAAAACCTAGCATAATCAGTTAACAAAAAAATTAATTGATTTAGTGAACTGGGTTTGAAGAAAATTCGCATGGAATCAGAGCAGGATTGTTGAAGAAGCAGCATTACATTCAAATATCAACACAAAAGTTCAGATCTAGAAAATATAAGTTCAGATCTGCAACACATAAGTTCAGATCTGCAACACATAAGTTCAGATCTGCAGTAGATAAGTTCAGATCTGCAACACATAAATTCATATCTGCAGCAGATGAGTTCAGATCTGCAACATAGAAGTTCAGATTTGCAGTAGATAAGTTTAGATCTACAACACAGAAGTTCAAACCTGCAACACAAAAGTTCAAATCTGCAACATAGAAGTGTAGATCTGCAAAGGAAAACATAGATCTACATTAGTGAAGTTCACATCTGTAAAACAGAAGGGTATATTGCAACACAGAATCATTTTTTAGAAATGGCCATGACCTTGAGAATGGAGGATAGGTTTCAGGGTGCTCAACACTTTGTCACCTGGAAGGAAAGGGTCACTATGGTTTTGGATGTCAATGATGTCCTTTACCATGTTGATGATAAGGTTGCATCTCCCACATATGCAGTTGCATTGGTGACCTGGAAGAAGAGTGAGGATAAATCCAAGAGCATACTCCTTGATGGGGTAAAGGATCACATAATCCCTCACCTCACAGGAAAAATTCCTCTAAGGAGATGTGGGCTTCCTTGAATGACCTTTACCAGAGTAAAAATGAAAGCAGGGTGATGGTGCTTAGAGAAAGACTAATTAACAAGATGGATAAATGGGAAGGTGTGGTTCACTACCTTACTCAACTTACATAGATCAAGGATGAGTTAGGCGCAGTAGATAAGTAAAATGAAGAGTCTGAGTTGGTATGTGTGGCATTGAATGGCTTTTCGAAGTCATGGGAGGTGTTCGTGCATGGAGTTGTAACTCGAGAGAAACTCCCTGATTGGCAATGATTATGGGATGATTTTTTGCAAGAGTAGATCAAACTTGGTCAGTCTAGCGGATCTTCATCTTTGCCACATATTGTGGATGAAGAAGGCTTGGCTCTTACGAGCAAAGGCAAGGGCAAGCAAAAGAAAAAGAAGGGTGGAAAGAAGAACATTGACTTTTCAAAAGTCAAATGTTTCTAGTGTCATGAGATGGGACACTTTTCCTCATAGCATCCAGAGAAGAAGAAGAAGAACCAACCGCAGATGGCAGCTTCAACAGCAGTTGATGAGTTTTCCAAAAGCTTCGAGGAGGATTTTTGCTTCATAGCTTGTATGTCTAGCGCAGCAGTCTCAGACATGTGTTTTGTGGACAGCGGAGCATCTTGTCATATGACAGGGCGCAAGGAGGTTTTCACTAGGCTACAAGAGGGAAGCGTGAATCTGGTTATAGATCTCGGAGATAACAGACGCTACAAGGCGCAAGAGGTTGGCATAGTTTCATTTTAGAGGGAGTCGAGTAAACCACTTTGGTTTGTTGACGTACTATATGTTTTGGGGTTGAAAAAAAACCTCATCTCGACCTCTACTCTTGAGGATAAAGGGTATGAGGTCAGCTTTCGTAAGGGAAGGGTGTTCGTCATGCCAACAAGGTCAAGTGAGAAGATAGACAGGATGATTGGGGTTCGAGAAGAGAAGGTGTACAAGATTCAGTTTCAGTGAGGGAGAGCATTAGTCAATACAACCACAAACATGGGAGAGTTGTGGCACAAGAGGATGGCACACATACACTTTGGTGTGTTGGGGCACTTAAGACAGGTAGTCACAGGGCTACCTAAGTTCATAATAGAGAGGTATGACCCTTGCAAGGGTTGTGCAATGGGAAAGTATGCTCGGAGACCATTTCCACAGAGTGAACATAGGTCCAAGGGAGTGTTGGACTTGATACATTCTGACATATGTGGTTCGATGAGTGTGGAGTTAGTGAGTGGCTTCAAATACTTTGTTATATTCATTGATGACTACTCTAGGAAAACCTAGATATACTTCCTGAAGGCTAAGGATGAAGTCTTCGATAGATTTCAAGAGTTTAGAGCTCTGGTTGAGAACTAGGCTGGCAGGAAGATTCGGGTGTTGAGATTCGACAACAAGGGTGAGTACACCTCCAAGGAGTTTCTGGATTATTGCGCAGCAGCGGGGATCAAGAAGGAACTCATATTTCCTCACAATCCTCAAAAGAATGGAGTGGTCAAGAGAAAGAACGGGACCATAGTCGGAGCAGCATGGGCAATGATACATGATGAGGGTTTTCCATTGTTTTTATGGGCAGAGGTTAGTCGCGCCACTGTTTATATTCAGAACAAGAGACCCCACACAATTTTGGGGAAGTTGACACATGAGGAGGTATTTACATGTACCAAACCAGATGTGAGTCATCTTCACATTTGGGGCAACATATGTTACTATCATGTCCCTTCGGAGAAGAGGACAAAGTTGGAACCCACAACAGATAAGGGGTTGCTTGTTGGATATAGCAAGGCTTCCAAAGCCTACATAATATGTGTGCCATCGTGCAGGAAGATCATAGTATGTAGGGATGTACAGTTCAAGGAGGAGTGTGCATTGAGGAGGTCTAGAGACTTGCAGGCACAGAACCAACAAGGACAAGATTCGGGAGTCAAGCCTAAGGAGGCACAGAGTCAGAGCACTAGATCACAGAATCAGATACAGGGTATTGGTACAGGTACAAGTACAAGTGTTAAGAGGGAGACAGTTGGACAGGATCATCGGGAGCGAGATGATGAGGAGGAGTAGTGTGATGCAGTTCCACTGGTGCAGAATTTTAGGCCACGGCCTAAGTGGTATAAGTCCACAATGAGTGATTCCAGGTTGGCAGGACTTCTAGAGAGAGATTTCAAACGAAGTAAACCACTAGAGAGACTTGGGTACATGGCATTAATGACACAACTCATTGATGCAGAATATTCCACTTATGAGCAAGTTGCACAACATGGATTGTGGAAGGAGGCCATGATGGAGGAATATGCCTCCATTATGAAGAATGATGTATGGGAGGTGGTGCCCAAGCCAGAAGGCATGAAGGTGGTTGGATCCAAGTGGATCTACAAGGTCAAGCATGCAACATATGGAAGCGTGGACAAGTACAAAGCTCGCTTCGTGGCCAAGGGGTTTTCACATCGAGAGGGAGTTGACTATGAGGAGACTTTTGCCCCAGTGGCCAGGTATTCCTCGATCCGAGCAATCATATCGTTGGTAGCAGAAAAGGGTTGGCGCATTCACTAGATGGATGTGAAGACTGCTTTCCTTAACGAAGTTGTTGAGGAAGAGGTATATGTTGAGCAGCCAGATGGATGTGAGGTAGGCAGCAGAGAGACGCATGTGTGTAGACTGAGGAGAGCCTTGTATGGGATCAAGTAGGAACCTAGAGCATGGTACTCGAGGATAGATAGCTACTTGAGGGAGATGGGTTTCCATCGGAGTGAGGTTGATTTGAACCTATATTTTCTTACAGGGGAGGTGCCTCTCATACTGGTGTTATATGTATATGACCTATTTCTAACATGGGATGAGCAGCTGATAGTAGATTGCAAGGTCAACCTTGCAACTGAGTTTGAGATGAAAGACCTTGGGTTGATGCATTACTTCCTTGGTCTGGAGGTCTCGCAGCAAGATGGGCGCTTCTTCTTGGGACAGGGGAAGTACACAGTGGAGATATTGCGTAGGTTCTGGATGAAAAATTGTAGGCCCATGTCCACACCTCTAGTCACAAATTGGAGGAAGATTGATGCATCTGATTCAAAGACAGTAGACCCCACTATGTATCGTCAGTTAATTGGATCGCTCGTGTATTTGGTCAATACTCGGCCAGATATTAGCTTTGCAGTAAACTCTTTGAGTCAGTTCATAGTTGACCCTCGGAAAGTACATTGGATAGCAGCAAAGCATGTGCTTCGCTACCTCAGTGGTACAGTGGAGTATGGGTTATTATATGAACATAGTGGTGGAGTGAGATTTGAAAGCTTTACAGATATTGATTGGGCAGGATGTGCAGAGGACAAAAAGAGTACTTTGGGTTGTTGTTTCAACATTGGATCGGGCATCATTTTCTGGTTCAGAAGAAAGCAGAAATCGATGGCATTAATCTCTATTGAGGCAGAGTACATGGTTGCTAGCTTGGCAGCATGTGAGGCATTGTGGCTTAGGAAACTACTTTTGGGATTGTTCATGCAGGAGCTAGAAGCTATTGTGATTCACTGTGACAATCAAAGTTGCATCAAGCACTCTGAGAATCGATTGTTTCATGATCGTAGCAAGCACATCAATATCATGTATCATTTCATCCGAGATTGTGTACATAGAGGAGTCCTGAGGCTTGATTACATACAGACTGATGAGCAGATGTCAGATATTTTCACCAAGGCACTGAACAAACAAAAGTTTAAAAAGTTCAGAGATCAGATGGGGTTGAGACAGAATCCCTTCCTCGCTAACAGGGAGTGTTGAGATTGGATAGCAAGGAAGGTCTTCACCATGCATGGCATCCTAGCATGGAGGAGGACAATGAAACTTATCCAAGTGGATGGGTTAA
Source organism: Picea engelmannii (assembly GCA_009831015.1). Classification (NCBI taxonomy): domain Eukaryota; kingdom Viridiplantae; phylum Streptophyta; class Pinopsida; order Pinales; family Pinaceae; genus Picea; species Picea engelmannii. Next base: position 7,782 of record ML852113.1, read on the forward strand.
TCTCTTTCTTAAAATTGTACTTAGGAAAAAGTACATTAAATGGGTTATATTTTAATGTTGACTTAATGAGTATTTTTTATAAAGTTAAAGTGAGAAATAATTTAAGTTGTGGTCTTTTAATCTTAACCATTGATCTCATAAGGTGTATGAGTATCAATCTTAGCCCTCCATCCTTTTAGAGATAGGGTTTCTCACTTGCTCATTGACTAAAAATGAGATCAACTTGGAGAGGGGTGCATTATGCACAAGAGAGAGGCAATTTTATGAAGAGAGAAAGAGGAGAATTACTTAAGTTTTTGGAGAAAGAGTTTGCAGGGAGACATAGGAGGCTTCTACACTGAGATTGGCACACACCTTCAGCATTGTAGAGGTATTTTCCTACAGATATGATCAGGAGGATTTGCATAAGGGGGGCATACATTTGTTGAGGAGGTTTTGAATTTGGCTGGGTTGATTTTATTGTAAGAGATCTCTATATTTTCCTGCTCAATAATAATAAAATCCAAATCTGCTGCATTGATTTTCCCTCCGGGGTTTTTCCGGGGACGAATTGTCCAAAAATTACTTGTGTACATGTGATGTAATTGTTGTTATCTTTTACTGTTAAGTTCTTGTTTATTATTTTCTGCTGCATATTATTTATTTGTGAAGAAAACCTGGCAGAAAAAGTTAACAAAAAAATTAATTGATTTAGTGAACTGGGTTTGAAGAAAATTCACAAATAGATCCTAAATTAATCTTTATATCTATGGTTTATGGTGATGTGGGTATCTATATGGCTTAACATTGACAATGGTTGAATCTGGGTTCACTCCGATTATGTGTTTAATTCTTCTTTCTGATGGAATCTCCATGGGCAGGTCTTGGAATACCTTTTTATGTTTTTGGATTAGTGCTTGAACCTCTAGATGCCTAGAATCAATTAGTTATAAGGCTAGTATCTCTATTTGATGGTATTGTGCTATATATGTTAATGCTCCCTTATGAATTAGCTTCTCCATTTGATGAGAGGACACAATTCAGGTACAAGGAGGTTAGAACCCATACAACTTATATTTTTCTCTTGCCATTTAAATTTAATAAAGTATTTTTTATGATTTGCATCATAGATACTTAATGTTTGTAGCCATTGAACTCCTAAGACTACATCTACTCCCCGTAAGGGTACAATGTAGAATTTTGATTCTAAGTTATAATTTTGTATTTGCAATTTTGCCTTGTAGCATTTTCCCACGCCTTTGATTTTTTTGCCCTCTGCAACCACTACCTTCATATCTAGGATTCAATACACAAAAAGATCACCTTGTGGCATTAATGTTGATAAAATTATGGGTACTTCATGTATCTATTAGAATAATATCATTGTTCTTTTTTATATGCCCCTTTAATTTTAGCATTTGAGGTTGGGTGATACCATTGATCATTGCTAATGATATTCTTGGTGTGTTCTCATCCTCTAATTCTGACATAGCATTTTAAGGGTTTCATAATTCTTAATTCTTCTTCAAAATTCTTCAATATCTTAGTGGTTTTGTTTCTCTACCTCACATTTACATAACTTTTGTGAGTTATCTTTTGTATGTCACCTACGTATGGGATCCCATTTCTCTCCACAATACTTACATTTTCCATCCTTTCATCTATGGCCTTCCAAAGTATGTGTATTTTCTTCTTGTAGATGTGGTTGAAAATATTTTGAATTTTTAGTGCCCATGGTTTGGGGAGGTTTTCATCTTGAATAAGCCTTGTCCTAGTTGTACTACTATGCATTTCTAATTCATTAGCTAAGTGTGGCTTTAATCTACGCACTTAAGTTTAGAGCAATGGATCTTTCAATAACATAGGCACTCATGTTGTCAATGCATTCATGCATGTATTCATCTACAATACATTTTTGTTGTACTCTGGTGAACTTTGCAAAAACATATTTTTTATGTGATACCCTAAACCCTCTTAAAAAATACATTTTAGAATGTATCTCAACTATATGAACAAATCAAGCCCCCCGGATGGGGTGCCAGTGCGAGACAAATGTCACTAGGAGAGGACGCGAGGCGGCCAACATGGCGATGGCCATGTGACAGGGGTGTGTCACACCCTCCCGCCACCCTCATGCATTTAAGCCAAACTCGCGTAGGCCTAGGCACCATTACTCTCAGTGCGCCTGGCCTAAGCTCATTGTCCTATCGATGACTCAGAGCCATGAATTGGAATTTACTCTGCTCATGCGCGCTTGCCTCCTTCAGCACTCTCGACGCCGTGACTTCTACCAGGTGCATTCGCAGTTGTTCTCTTCCACGGCCAAGACCTCTTGCGACCTGCACTCCTCCCAGCTGCACCTTCGCTACCTGTGCTTCCTTTCGACGCTTGCAAATCCCCTCAGTGTCCCAGGCATGCCGAGACAAAGGGGGAATCCAAGCGTGGCTCGGCCTGGCAACCTAGTCGACCGCGCGTAGTTCTCTGACCCCCGCCTGCACCATCTCCTAGCTCGTCACCTTCTTCACCTTCCTCGCCTTCTTCTTAGTCGTAGTCTGGACAAAGCCCTAACAACCTCCCGTCCCTCTCCTCGCCCTTCGCAAGCCAGATGGAATGGTTTGCCATCTCTGGAAATTCCCTGGGTTTTAACCCGGGACCCTCATACGATTTGGCTTCCACCTCGCTGCCACTTCCTGCAGTTCCACCCAACTCGCCGACAAGCACACCAATCCAGCCAAAGACCTCATTCAGCCAGCCTTACCCTAGACCGCAACCAAAAATCCTTGGACCTGAACCAGGGCCTCATTCCTTCTCAAACTCAGTACCATGCTCACAATTGCAGGACAGCCTTGCAATCCTGCAAGGTCTGGTCTTTGAATTGCGGCAAGGCCTGGATGACCTGTAGTTCCGAATGGAACCCCTGGACAGGAAGACTTCAACGCTTCTACAATTGCTCTCAACTCTGCAGGGGGCATGCCACTCAACACCAGATGAGGGCAACGACACAGGGGATGGAGGAGAAGATGACACAGGGGTTGGAGGTGACGACGACACAGGCGCTGCCATGCACGAGCCCATGGAGGAGGGAGGGACATTTGTCGAAGGGGAAGGGGTTGGAGGCGATGTCGACACAGGAACTGTCATGCACGAGGCCATGGAGGAGGGAGGGACATTGGTCGAAGAGGAAGGGGTTGGAGGTGACGTTGACACAGGCGCTACCATGCACGAGCCCATGGAGGAGGGAGGGACAATGGTTGAAGAGAAAGCAGCACCAGTCGCGGACCCAACGACCAACACCACCTCCCTAGACGTGTGGCCTTGCTACAAGCCCACCACATAACCTGAACAAGTGTCTTCATGCTAGTTTAGCAAAGTGTCTGAATTTCTTTTTGCCTCATAAGGTCTATGATCATCTTTTGTATGTTGTTTTTATATCAAGGTTAGTTGATAGACCGATTCGATCTCCCACAGGGAACTGGAATTTTTATGTTTAAGTTTATGTCATTTTCAGACTGGTACCTTAAGACAATGGGCTTTACTTTAATCGGCTGGTTGAACTGGTTTCCCTCCGGGGCAGTTCAGTTCCTACAGTCCGAAACTCATGATGATACTGTAATTCTTTCTTTTTGAAGGCTTTTTATACAAATCTTACTTACAAAAAAAAAAAAACTATATGAACAAATCATACTCATATATTTCCACCACATGTACCAATTGTATGCGATGCCCTCAAGGTGCATGGAAGCATACTTGATTTTCTTGTTCTAATCTTAATCATTATGTATTTCCAAGTACCACACTATGTCTTCCATTTCCATCAAATTTTGATGATTCTAGTTTTACCCTCATCAGATACCCGTATATTGGTTGATTTGTGTAGGATTGTGGCTAAGGAAATATGACCTATAATCCATTCATGGATACACTCAGTTGTGGATTAGTTGTGTCTAAAGAATCAACATTGCTTGTAGACCCTTTGATGAGTACTTTTAGTTCATCATGGCTTTGCCTCATCTCTTTTGTTGTTTCCTCGCCTTTTTAGGTGGTCCACTATGTTATTTCTATTGATTTGTGTCTTAATATATCACAACTTTGTGCAATTTCTTACTTCAAACTATCATGTGTCTATGCACAATTTATTGTTTTATATTATCATGGGTCTATCGAATTTCTTGCTACTTATTATCGTGTCTATGCTAAAATTCCTTCTTGAGTTCTACTTACTCGTTAATACCCTGCTTGTATTGGCCCTCCAATTTCTCCAACCTATAAATAATATTTGTATTTGCCCACCATTTTCTATCTTTGGAGGAGAATTCTTTATTTTTTCAAACTCATTGTTGGCAACTAAGTGATGGAGGAAGGTATGAATTTCATTACAGTTGTACAGATTGAAATGGGTGAGTACAAACATATTGAAACTGTGTTTAATAGTTGTAATTTATTCTTGGCGATTGTACAATGTTCAATGTTTGTTGTTTTGTTTAATTGGTCATAGGATCATACAAAATTAGGCATGAGGGTGGAAATGGTCATTGTTGTATGCCAATGAATGGTATGGCCAAGGCTAGTGAGAGGAATGTATGGAACGCTACATATAAACACAATTTTGCATCAGTATGAGAACAATATAGAGGATAATTGAAAGGTACAAAGGTATGAATGGCTACAAAAATGTATGAATGATAGTTGGAGTGTACAATGCTTGGACCCAATGCCTAAATCTCTACTCTAATACTGGAGGAAAACACACTCAATTTAATTTGACTTTCCAAATTGGATAAGAAACAATAATTTCTAAATGTAAAAAAAAGAACCACAATTGATTACAATAGTGAACCTCAAATAAATATAACCTAAGGTGGTGCCTTTGTGCCCTTTAATGAAAGATTGTATCTTTTTATTTATTTATTTACTTACTATGTTATTTTCTTATATTTATTAATGTATTATATTTGTTATTATATTTTATCTATTTCCTATTTCCTAACTTTAATCTATGTGCGTAATAGACATAATGATATTGATACAATTGAATTAGAGTAGTTAGAGAAATGAACCAATACATATCCAATTGACATAAAAAAAATTAGAAAGATTCTTATATTGAAATGTTATCAATAAATAAATCATCATAAAAGACAAATTTTCCAAAAAACAAGACACAAGATATAAGGATGTCTTATCATCATCATAATTATAATAGTCATCATATCACTCAATGCACTAACCAAGGACAAAAACGATATGAAAAATTATGTGTTGATCCTAGTATATTGGAAGAAAGCTTATTTGTGGAATCTTATCATCCCCCAAATCACAAAAGTTATTACCACACAATTCTGCTAATAATCAAATTAGGGTGATCTAACCTTTTCACAAATACGATAATGGTGTTTAGTGCTTAGTAACTTGTATCATGTCGTGTCTTCAACCATCACAACATCAAGAACAAAGAATCATGAAAAGGCATTGTAGGTCATAATAAAGACAACAATATCTATAAAAATGCTTTAAAAATAAAGCATCATTGAAAGAAGAGGTAATGTAATTAATATAATATAAACAACATTACATAAGAATAATAGTTATGATAATGATAATGTTGATTAAATAAACTAAGAGACACAACCTTTCACCTTGTTGACTAGTCAAAGTTCATAAAATAAATTCATTGTATAATCTATCTATCATCAATTGTATTATATTTTTCAATACAAATATTTATTCTAGATGGATTTCTCATTGTTATCTTATATATTTTGGATATTCTAAATATAAACCGCATAACCAAAAAAGATATACTCATGAATGCCTTAAAGCTTAAAATTGAAACAGATACTCATGAATGCCTTAAACCTTAAAGGCAAATAAAATCGAATATCCCTTGAATATCTTTGGGGAAAATTCAATATTAACAAGTGGCATATCTCTCTATAAGACTATGGATTCAAATGATTCAAAATCAATTTGGAAGAGAATCCAAATAAAAAACTTAGGATAAATCTTCGAACTTTTATAAAGATATTAATATTTAAATTTCAAAGCCTAAAAAGCTTAGTTCACTAAAAAATTGTCTTTGTCATTTTGAGTATTTGGGTATTGTGTCCAAACCCTCATTATCCTAATAATTTCTTATAAATGAGATTTAAAGTTTTGATAAATTGTTCAAGAGAAGAATGGAGAAGAAAATATGAGGATAGATATTTATGTAAATAAGTATAAACAGAGCATGAAAAAGAAATGGTTTCGTGGTTAAACTGGAGAAGAAAATATGAGGATAGATATTTATGTAAATAAGTATAAACAGAGCATGAAAAAGAAATGGTTTCGTGGTTAAACTGAGGATGAATGTGCTTATTGGTATGAGAAAATTGTAGAAATTTTGAGATCATATACAAGTGGAAAGAGAAACCTCCTAACTAGAGGAAGATGGTTTTACTTATTGGTGAATCTTCTTTTGTCATTAATGAATCTCACACATTAAAACAATTCAAAAGTTTCATTCCCCTTCACTTCAAGCTCTTTGCCACATTAATGATGGTGACATGTTTGACAAAAATTTTGAGACATTCTTGGATCCATATGACCAATTAGAACATTTCAAGCTAGGGGTAAATTTTAACTTGATTCAACTTTTAATGAAGATGTTTCTTCAAGATTCTATTATTTCAAATGGGCCCATATGATGCTCCATTAACCTCCCACAATTTTTTTTGTCAATGTGTAGCATATGGATTGCACAATTTAGTACTTACATACACCTACCCAACTAGAGGTACAGTGGTGTGACCCACATTTATGTTGTGTCCATGTGTGGCCCATCGTTGATGACTTGGTTACCTCTCGCTCTTCATACGAAGTTTCTTTAATGTTGGATCACTCTCTCTAGAGTCACTTTGACTTGGTCTAGATGTACAACCTTCTTTAGATGTCTAGTGCTTAGGTAAGATTCCCCTCTCTCCTCTTCTCTCACCTTCATCCCTTGGTCAACAATTTGACTATGTTAGTCCCTTAGGGACACCCACTTGCGACACTTTCTTAATGATTAGGTTTTGTCTCGGCCACCAAGCCCTTGATCTGGCCCACAGCAAGTCAAGGTGCTTCATTTCAGGTCCTCGACAACACAAAACTATTTGGAAATGCTTAATTGGGGGCCCACAAGTCAAACCTTCCTTAACCCTTCTTGGTTTCTTGGTGCCAAGTGTACCACAACTTCCCTGGTTGTGGTACATGGGCAATACGTACTTTTAGGGGAAAATGTTTGCAGTACAGGCTTGTGAATCCACAATTCATGGTCAAAACCTATGTTACACTTCTTCCATACAGAATATTCCAATTGATTCAAAACACTAATCAATTTTTCAATA